>JARDXD010000554.1:0-34471 GCA_029218145.1 Aphanocladium album
GGGGTGTATAGAAATCCTTTGGAACGTTAGCTGAAGCTTTCCGGTGAGGCGTTTTTGTCGTTCCTCGGCCTGGCGTTTTTTTTTCCCTTTTCATATTGTCTTCAATGCGGTTTAGCTGGGCTTACACCCCTTCTTGACCAGGGGAGGGAGCGGAGGAAACGGGGGTCCCACGGCCGCCGCCGCCGCCGCCGCCGCAGAACCATCGTAATAATAAGCCATCTATTAAACCCGGATCGGCTTCCCTCCAAATTCCTTTTTTTCTTTTTTTTTGCGGGGGTGCACAGATCCGCGGGCGTATTGATCGACTCTATAACAGGAAATGGCATTCTCTCATTCCTCTTGTTTGGAACCTGGCAAGTAGAAGCATTTTCTTCATTTTCAGCGCCATCTCTGCCTGCAAAAAGGGATTCTCCAATAGCGCGTTCAGGGGGGGCGGGAGTCAAGTGTATTCTTCGTAACATGGCGTTTCGGCGCCCAGTCGTTTCCCTTCGCACGCCCCTGATTTAAGGTTCGGGGTCGCATATGCAAGAGAGCGCATGGGAGCACTGCCTAGGTAGGTAGCAGATAACAGACCAAGAGTACTGTACTACTGCGCAAACATTTCAGCTGGTCCAGGGGACGCTCTTTTTTTTTTCTGTGCATATGTCTCTAGGCTGACGACAGCAGAAAACTGTCAGACTCTTTGATTATGCAACGACACGCACCCTCCCCCCCCCTGTCAGCAGGCTTACAATCGAGATACGTTTAGAATACCCGAGCTGTGGCTATGAATCCGAATCATTCTCGCACGGCGCCGAGTCTAAGCATTGCCAAGCCTCCACTGCAGGCCTCACCATACACACATGTATGCACCCACACACACCCACACACACGCGCCAAGTAGCATACAACCGTCGGCATTCAACAACCTTTTCTTTCTTCGTTTGAAATAAATAAATGACAAGCTTGTACAAGGCTGAAAAATGATATGCTTGGCTCCGACTTCTTGCAGTGCCACAGCATTTGGGGGGGTATAGAACGCAATTAGTCTAGGAAGCCCTACCTAACAATAGCCAAACATGCGCGCCGCATGATCATGATGCTCCAAAAAAAGTCAAACCCCAGAAATATATCGCGCCGTAACATCGTGATTTGATCTGCACTTCCTTTCCCTCTCTCTTTTCGCTCCTTCGTGGAACATATTAGCTGTTTCGATTGGTCTCACTGCGAGCCTCCTTCTCGCTATCCTCGAAAAGCGTTAGGCAGTCCTCCAACACTAGAACGCATGGGCGTATTGTCAGTGCACAACATTCTCGTCGTACAGGCGAAAAAAAAAAGCACTGACGCAATGGATCGCCCTTTTTTTTGTGGATGGCACTTACACGTTTCGATTTCATCCTCCCAGACTCCGAATTGGTAGTCCACCAGGCCATGCCGCTCGATGCCGTCGCAGAGACGGATCAGCTCATCCCCCATCCTCTTGACCGTTCGCAGCGAGAGGGGCTGTGGCACGCTGTTGTCGTGTGCACCTTGCTGCATGTGCTGCTTTTGCTTGTAAACGAGCCCGATCCAGGCGTGGTTAAATTCTTGCCATAGTTTCAGGCGGTCCTTTTGCAGGGTTTCGTCATCGTCCGTTAGACCTGCATGTTATTGGTTGTCAGTTGATTGACCCTGTGAAGAAGCTCTAAAAAATAAAGGAAAAGAACAATTATGAGACAGAAAACTCAAGATGGAAGCAAAAACCAAAAGTGCTGTACAGTGGTAGAATCACTTACCCAGTTCCTCTACTCTTGAAAGGAGCCAAAACGAGACGCTCAAGAGCCCATCCGCTGCTCTTTCTAAATTCCCTTCGGTTATTTCCTTGAAAACGTTTGCCAAGCGCCGCTGGTAGTCCTGCCACTTTTCCTCAAACTCAGCCGCCTTGTCTGCCCCGGCAGTTTCGGGCATGGTAGCTGAGGTCCCGGCACCCAGATCCGCAAGGTGGTAAAAGCTCTCCACGCCGGTGAGCCCGCTGCTGCCGCTGCCACTGCCAGCGCTTCCTCCGCCGGTGTTACCCTCAGCGTAATGCAACGAGGTGGGAATTTCTTGGTAGTAGGCTGAGGTCGACTCTTGGTCTAGCGAGGCTGTCGCAGAAGAGACGCCCGCTACCTGGGACCCAAAATAGGACTGATTCACGTCTGTCTGGTCGGAAAGAAGCGGCGCAGATGTCATGGGATTGTTTCGCGACGAGAGTGACGTGGCATACTGCGACGTGTTGTAGATTGAGGTTTGCGTGTTCGTTTGCGGCACGCTGTACATCATCATGCTTGTGTTGTAGCTGCCAAACCCGGCTGTTTGCTGCTGCTGCTGTTGCTGGCGCGCGCCAGCATCAGCGCTGATAGAGTCGTAGTCGGATTCGTAATTCATTTGTGTTGCTGCAGGTAAGCTCGTAGGACCGGGAAACGTCGATATTTGATCCGAATAATATTGACCGTCGGCAGTGACGCTATTTCCCAGGGTGCGTGCCGAGACGGGAAGGCCGAGTTGTGACCCATCGCGGTATCGATCCGATACATCGGCTAATAGATCGGGATGTGAGGTGGTTGACGCAAAGGATGCGTATCTGGTTCCCTGGAAACCATTCGGAGTAATTTGACTGTATCGCCTACCCTGGCTATGCTCGTCCATGTCCCCGGCAAATATTCCACACGAAACCTCGAACAGGTAAGCGTCGCAATCAGCCGGGGACAAGGAAACAGGCGAAGGGTAATAGTTGGCCAGTCTGACAGCAGTGGGCGACTAAATAATGCGGCGCAAACTCCTCCCACCTGGCGCCGTCAGAGTATTCTTGGGGGCACTGCTGTTGGGCTAGAGGTCACCGAGCACCTGTCGACGCACTATCATATGCAGACCAGGTTATTGGGGAGGGAGGATCGAAACCTGCAAAGCTCGATCGGAGCTCGATTTGAAAGACAATGGCAAAGTATAATGCGAGTGTTGATGCCATGCGAAGTCGTAGAGGGTTGTTGGATGGGCGTTGTATGTCAGAAGCATGGAGCGAACA
Source organism: Aphanocladium album (assembly GCA_029218145.1). NCBI lineage: Eukaryota > Fungi > Ascomycota > Sordariomycetes > Hypocreales > Aphanocladium > Aphanocladium album. The sequence goes on from JARDXD010000554.1 coordinate 3,023, forward strand.
GTGAACCGGCTTGTCGCAGATCGGGCCTCGGGCAGCATAAGAGGTCTTGCGAAGGCGTTTGACAGAGCATGAAGCAACAGATCGAGCTGTTCATGATTGGCAGGACCACGTAACCGACAGACGATGACAGGCCGGCCCAGTGCGGCTTGTCGAGTGTCGAGCTTTACCGCTTGACAATGTTGAAAATTGCAAGATAAAAATTCGGCAATCGTTGTCGGATTGAGCTTGGCAGGATGCAACGTCACGAACAGAGGTCTTTGCGAAGTGCCACTGGGGCGATAGTTGCCCACTTCTTTGGTCTAAACAACCAAGGGGAGGGACTGTTGAGCACAAGACCCAACGGAGCAATTGAAGAGCCAAAGGGCCAAGAGCCCGTAGACCCGCTGGTGCCGATGACTTGAGCCAACACTAGGGTTTCAAAACAAGACAGGTTATGCCGAGCAATGCAGGGAAAAATGACAAAAAGAGGAGGTCAATTGGGTAGGAGGGGAAAGCGGAAGATATGTGACAGGGGCCAGATCTCGTGCGTATAGCTGGTGCAAGGTGAGGCGCACCTGAGCCCGAGTGCTTGGATGCCACCCCTCTGTGCGGGAGGCCGGGGCAAGCCGTCTTATATCAGAGAGGAGTAAGGAAACGTCGAATTGCTATTGGGACGGCAGATACAGGTTACTTTGCGTAATCGAACAGCTGCACAATTAGGAATTGACATAGCTATGGATCATGCATACTAAACCAGATGTGTGTTTAGTGCATACGAAATAGGACTACTCGCCGCCTCACGTCTGGAACGAAAACTCTGGCATCAATCACGAAGAGCACGACAAGTGAGCCACACCATCTGGGATGAACCCGGTAGGCGGCAGGGAGGGGGTGTCTGTAGATATGTTGCAACAGTCTGATGGGTGAGCCATGCTTGAAGGGGAAAGGGGTAAGGTAGCTTTAGAGGAAAGCCTCTCGGCAGGGCATGGACTTGATCTGCAATGCAAAAGCAGGCCTTGCGAGCCCGCTAGACGCATATCGAGGAGGTAGGGAGGGTCCCAGCCTAGACGCAGAGACTGCACCGTTGCTAGGCCAGGACGGGGGTTGCCCGCAAGAAGAAAGGGGATTGCTATGCCTTGACGTTGAGATAATCAAAAGGACCGAAGAAAAGATTGTAGCTGCTAGGATGGGTAAGGGTTATGCAAAGGCTGTGTGGAGGACTGCGGTACCCAGAACGTTTATGCGCGACTTGTTCAAGATGGCTGATACCCACTCGAGTCAGGGCAAGAAAAAGACTCTTCTATCGGTCTCGGGCAAATCAAGGCTGGGCTGAATTGAGAGTAAAGGAGAACAAGGCCAGGACAGGCCGCTGGAGAAAGTGGATTCATCCCAACAACGACGAAGAGCCGGATCATGACCGCGAAACGCCAATGAAGGCAGCCGACAGATGCAACTGTGTAAGTGCAGCTGAAGACCGTTACCAAATTTCCTGTTTTGCAGAAGAGTGGCTGAGACCTGCACTAAGCTAATACGGCCGATGCAGGTGAGCGGGCTAGCTAGGAGCAGTTTGGCGTGCTTGACTCGGGCAGTTCTGCAGACTTGACTGGATGGCGTTGCGCTTTCATCATGGCATGCAACGTTGGGAAACAGTGGCAAATGTCCTGGTGAGGCTTGTTTCATGCAGACGATTCGAGCAGCGTCTTCGCAGAGCAAGCCGAGTTGCATGACCCGGCCGAAAAGCTGCGACAGGGCTGGGCAGCGGCAAAGCTGCAGGCAAGGTCGATCCGGCGCGTGCGTGCATAGTAGTACTAAGCAAGCCCAGGAGAACAGCGAACGCAAGCCGAAAGGTCGGCAGGTGAGGAGAAGCTGGTGGTGGGATGGCCTCGGCTGCAATAGGTTATGATGAGCAGGGAGCGCCAGGGTGACTGCGACCGATGTAGCTGAGGCTGGATACGCCATGGAAAAGCAGCACAAGGAAGCCCACAGCGTGGGAGAGGGATGCGAGAATAAACTTTTGTTGCGCGGTGCGGGAGACTGGACGGATCAGGCTGCGGCCTGGGCGTGGCAGCGACAGCCGCACGAATGACACCCCCCACGAGGAGGTCAAGATTATTAGTGAGCAGCCTAGCGTACCTTCGTCCCCCGCTGGCAGCTGGAGACTGGGACCACTGAGGTGCCGAAACAGTCGTGCTCATTTCCTGAAGATGTCTGCATGGTAACGTGCAGGTTCATCATTGAGAAGTGTCCTGAGTGTTACCTCCGCTGCCACTGGTGCCAATTGTACCAAGAGGCCTCGTCTGGCGAAATCAGCAGCAAATTATCGGCAAATGAAAACGGCAAGGCATCGATGCAGTTGAAAATGGGCAGAGTTCCAGCGCAGAGCGAGTCACTGCAGCAGCATGAGACGTTGCGCCAGCCTCCATCTCGGTGGCCAAAGTGGCATGACACGACGGGCGATGGCAGCGTTTTGGCGCTAGATAGGCGGACATAGGCCCGAGACTAGAGATTCGGTTAATCTTTTCGTTTCTGTCATAAGAGAATTGCTCTAGAACGATTTTGGGAGATGGCGCCTGGTGCCCCAGCACGATGAAGGAATGATGGGTAGAGAGCAAGGACGAAAAGCCATTGTGGAAAGATTGACGCCTCTGTGGAGGCATACAAGTTGCTAGGTAGTTGAGTATTTACCTACCACACCTACGTAGTAACATACCTAGTAACTCACTAGTGATTGTTGAGCAAGTCACTGACAAGGACAGCCCGGAGAGGGACAAGCCGCCAGCGCCAGCGACAGCCAGGAGGCCCTCTAAAGAGCACCCCCGCTCCCTGAAGAGCCACAGAGGCGGCGCCCCTCCCCAGGAACTGCCCAAACAAGGCAAGGCACCGCGGAGCGCCAATGCAGCCAACGACGAGAGAAGCATCACCACCGAAAGCTAAGGCTATCGGGCTACTCGTTCCCAGGTGCTTTGGCACTTTAGGTGGACCGTGGCAGTTGAGTGGAGTGCCCAGGCGAACCCGCTGTCTGCCAGCTGTCCGCCAGGAGTCCCCCGAGGAGGCCTGCTGCCCACCTACTACTAACTTCTTACTACCTTATTAGTAGTAGGTGGTCCTGACTAGCCTACTGGTAGCAAGCCAGCAGACCGCGAAAGCCCCCTAAAATCCCTCCGAGCTCCCTAGAGTGGCGACGGTACCTGCCGTGCAAAGGTGTCTAATACGCTGTGGTGGCCGACCCTCACCTGTCAAGTCCGTCAGGCTTCGTGTTAGCGCCCCCGCCCCGCCCAAGGCCCTGTGGCGGCCCCGTGCGTCCTCGGCGGCCAGTAACCCGCTCCTCCTCACCAGTAGTACTGAACACTGTACACTCCCGTTTGGGCAAAGCATCGGCCTCACCTCAGGCCATCATCTCAACCTTGCCACGCGTATACCAAGCTATTATCCTTCTCATCCGCACAGCCTCAGTTTCATCGAATCATCTTCTCCGCGTATTGTTTACAACGATTCCGTCCGTCCCAGTCTGCCTTCTCGAGCGAGTCAACTATTTGACCGAATGTTTTGGCACCAAAATATGCACGCCGCCTCATCATGGACCGAGCTCGTCGTACAGCCATCTCTCGTTCCGTGTCTCGCCCTGTCTCTTCAGCTGGACAGCGAACGGGGAGAAAAAGCCGCTCGAGCCATTTCCTCCCTGGCGTAACCCACAGTTCACCGCCGTACTCTTGGCAACTTTTCCATACCTACACGCCTGCTGCTATGAAGACAAGGTATCAATGTGGTTGCAATCGTCTCATATGACCATCTTAGCAAGGCTTGTCCATGCCGTGATGAAACACCGCACCGCAGCAGCCGTTGAGATTATGATCTCGATATTGGCACTGCTGTGGCATATGCCATGGCTAAACAGAGCGACATAATTTCTCTTCCTCTCCTGCTCGCATGCAACCAGTTACTTCTAGCACCCGTGATGGAACGCGAAACCTCTGCCGTTCTGGATGTATTAACAAGACATAGTGCGGTCGAACTAGCGCAAATCAGATTACAGCGATTATCAACCATCGGCTCGCTACAATGCCACCAACACTTTTCGATCAACCTGTACACTAGATATAGTCCGTTTCTTTCAACTAGCTTTCTTGTTCATTTATTCTGTACCGGCCACCAAACAAACTGAAATGTTGGCTTTGATGTTCGAGATCCTCCATCCTACTGCGGAGGTGCTTTGGTTCAAAGCCAGAAAGTTCCTGTGACGCAAGATAGGAATATGCCCAGCGGAGAATTTGCGCGCCGTCCTATCTACTTTTCAACACACCAGAGTCCTTGCAGTAGATCCTAACAATATCCCCGCGGGACTCGTGGACATGCAGCCCCTTCCGCTGCATGTCTCTGTCGCGCCCTCGGATTGAGGGCCCTCAGTAATGCGCAGCACAGTGCCGACGGTTTACACGGAAGGGGAACCGCGCAACCGCAGTCTGCCGTAATCATGCACCTCATCAATGCGACCTACTGCATTCAATACCCGAGGCTGCGAGAGTCTTTCGTGAGGGGTTTGTACTGGTGCGCCGCCGAAGGCTCTTCTTGGCACACTATGGTCGCTCGCTAGTTTGGCGATTCAGTGTTAGCCGTTTGACTGAATCAGGCAATTGTCTAGGCCGGCGATCACTGCACTGCCTCAAATTACTGTCCTCCACCACCTCACCTGCAATTGGTGCACGTCTGCCAAGTGGTGGCATGGTCATAAAGAATGCTCCCAGATTTCAACGATTTTCGATGGGCTGCCAGACCTGGTTAGTTTTGTCAGAACAATGCCAGGAAACGAAAACCCAATGCAGCAACATAGTGGCACTCTACGGATTGGGTACCCGCCCCCTGCAGCATGCGAACTGCCGCGTTTCCTTTGCAGGGACATGACCATAAACGAAAGGCCTCTGGCACGGGCAAAGCAAGCATTAATAAGTCTTTTAGCCTTGTCCGTCAACATTCGGGGCGGCGCTGCGACCTGCTGAGCATATCCTGACCGACGGCTGCCTATCCGTCCCATCCACGCACCAGGCAGCAGCACCCTGGATGCTGGATATCGTCTTGTTCCCACCCTCCCCGCAACTTGGCAGCCTCACATTGGCCCTGGACACCATGCAAATTACCACAGCTGTTTTGTTGACAGCTGAAGGGCATGAGGCAATGCAGCTCGTTCATTGTCGAACCTTCATCCTTGCCGCGAATGATCCCCGCCAATTAGGTGTGGCGTGGTGCCACATTCAAGCTATCGGAAACACGGCTTCTCGGGCGGTCGAGGCTCGATAATGCAGCAATCTGCGCAAAATGGAGCTATAGCTCCTCGATAGGTTGAAACTGGCGATCTTGTCTCAAAGGATACATTGCCTGAAGGTCCCGTGGCTCATCAGACCCTGGAAGGCCTGCTACCGCATTCCCCTTCTCACGTTGCACTGGTTCACACCGGCCAGCGGAGGACTGCGATGCCAATTTGCTCAGATAGTATCCCTGTCAGGCAGCATTTTCACCCTTCCCCAATACAAACAGCGGGATTGATGGTCGACTCTTCTGCATGGCTCCGTGGGGATACTGGCAGACACCCCACACGCGACTGGTTGTCACAAAGCCAGCTTTCGCAGAACAACAATCTCGTCATACTAATCATCTGCCATGGAGAACTAAGGTGAGCAAATGGGGACACTTTAGAGACGAATTGGCGTCGTGAGTACCCATAAATGTTCGGATTGCTACGCGTCCGTGCATAAAGACTCCGTCAGTATCACCGGTGAATCGATTCAGTCGGAATGAAGGCTTGGTTCAGACAGATGTTGCCAGAGTTCCTGCGGCATGATCTGCGCAGCCATCTGCCGATGTATCTCGAATCCCAGAGCGACATGAAATCTCTACCGTGGTTTCATTTCCAACGAAATGCCGCGCTTATTGTCCTCGAGGTAACGTTTAGTCGTCAGTGTATTACAAGAAGCCTTTATTAACGAGATGCGCTGATCCGCGCCCAGATTGCCTGGATTGGGCACTAACAAGAATTGGCGCTAGCTATCAGGCACTAACAAGGTTTATGCCACGCGGTGGACACGCGGGCTGGTCTCGAAGTGAGACACTATGCGACCTTCAATCTCATATGCGTACAAATGCTAGCTACGGGCCCGGCAAAACGCTGCCTCTTTGCCGAAGCCTCGTGACGTCTGCAAAAGGTGAGATGGCATGTTTTGGTGTGTCGGTCGAGACCGTGGCCAGTAGGAGCCACAAATGATTGACCTCTCCACCTGCGCATCCTCTCCATCGTCGTTACGGAAAGTTTTCTTTCTTTCTTTCCTCTTTCTCGTTAGCGTTGAGGTGGAGAGGACAAGAAACGAAACGTTTCTTCAAAAACTTTAACCCCAGTTGGTATAAAGTGTAATACTCGTATGCGCGCTTGCCGGAAATTTATGAACGGGCTCATATGAGGGATGCCCAGATGGGCGAAATGCATGAATGGCGAAACGCCACCTTGTCTAGCTAGCCTCCACCATGCACGTTTTCATCTCGTTTTGCGGCAGGCAGACGGGCGCATTTTGACGTGTTCTCCAGCACGTCAACAACGACCTTCCTTTCGTCGTCTAGCAGAAATGCTGCAGCCTGGGGTACGGAGGTCACGACCGCATGGGTGCCAAGATAGACTAGGAAATGGTATGAGAGAACTAACCGATCTTGTCTCCTGATGGTAATGCTCACCACCCCAGCCCGTCGGCTCTCACTAGCTGCGTCAACCCCAGGATTCTCGCGTCATTCTCCCATGAGGCTTGCCAAGTCTGCATTAAACCCACGAACCGGCAGCATCCGACGGAGTGGGTAAGATTGTAGAGGGGGGCGTGTAAGACTGTACCAAAGGACTAGAGGGAGAAAAAAACAAGATTCGCTTTCTTTAGTTATAACTACACTGTGTGATAATGCACGTAGCAGAAATGGTAATGTACATTGGAACAGGGGACCAAAAGCAGGCACCTCCAGTAGCATCGCTGCGCCCGTAACATACAAACGATGAGGCAAATCATAATACCGTCCACACCCCCCATAAGCTGTATGCGTCGTTGGATATTTGCCGTCTGATCCTGAATTCGCTTCCTTTATCGCTTGACCCAAGCAGGGCTCTTGCGAGCCTTGACGTGGCCGTGGAGCTTTCTCTCCACCTGTCTGGGGTCACGAGTGATGCAACCGGCTGCAAGGAGAAAGAAGATGGCATGTTAGCGAGAAGAAGCTTTTGAAGAACAGTAACAGGATCGCGCCTCCTGAACGAGTTCTTCTTACCTTTACGCAGAGCGGGCTTCAGCGCCGGCTCGTGAGCCAAGAGTCCCTTGGCGACGGCCATGGTCATGGCCTCGGCCTGACCGGTGGTGCCGCCTCCCTCCACCAGCGCCCAAACGTTGTACTTGTCGAGGCGGCCCGTGGACACGAGGGCCCAGAGGGCGCTCTCACGGTCGTGGACGCGGCCAAAGGCCTCGTTGAGCGGCTTGCCGTTGACGAGGACCTCGCCGCTGCCCTCGACGACAAAGGCGCGCGCCGTCGACGTCTTCCTGCGGCCGACGCCGACGGCGCGGCCGAACCGGTCCACCGTCAGCGGCCGGGCGACGTTGAGCAGGTTGTTGACGGGCTTGGTGAAGCGGGCCACGGCGGCCTTGACGTCGGCCGGCGCGAGCGACGGTTCGATGCAGTGCAGGCGGCGGACGACGCGCAGCACCTGCGAAAAGTGCGACGCCTTGATCGACTCGCCGAGCTCCCGGCGCATCGCGTCCAGCTTGAGCCACGGCAGCTGCGGCGCCTCCGAGGGCGCCACCGTCGGCAGGTGGTTGTGCCTGGACAGGAGCCGGGCCAGCTGGATGTGCAGGTCGTTGAACTGCGGCGTCCGCGAAAAGTACGACGGCGTCGTGGGCACGGCGCGCGCGTGCGTCACGCCCGTGTGGGGGACCTTGATGGCCTCCAGCTGCGACTTGAGGTCGGCGTTGCCGTCAAACACCGACGTGTCGGCGCTGTCCGTGGTCGTGGTCGTGGCCGTGGTCGCGAGGGTTCGGACGGCTAGGGGTGTCGAAGGAGCAGCGCGCGGCAGCAGCCATTGCGAGCCCAGGGCGGGCTTCCTGCACCGCAATTGGCGCAGCCCGGCATTGACGCTGGCCATTGTTGCGTTGTGGATTTTGTATAACGTAGTTTTCTCGAGTCGCCGGCCTTGGGCTCTCTCCCGAAATTGATCCTCTAGACGCAGACTTGGTCGTTTGACGTTGCTCAAAAAGCCTTCGCTGCTGGCCAGCTTTGGCGCTTCGTCACGTGGAGATTAGATAGTAGGTACTGTTACGGCCAGTGCTGGCAGCCACTCATTAGCCACCGTTGCGTTGCTGTAGGAGCCACCGCACGCGGGGCTAAAATTATCCCACCATAAAAATTTCCTCAACCTTGCGGGTCGCCAGGGCAGCTTTTCTTCCTCGAAGTCTATCCAACCTCATCTCCCAACCACATCACCAGTCGTTGACCAACCGAGATACACAGTCAAAATGGCTTTCGGAACTCTCTACGCCTCTGAGGTATGACCATGTGCATTGCCACAAGCTTTTTTTCTGCTTCTTTTCCTTCGGACGAGTCGCTGACAACTCTTGCTTCTCCAGGGCAACCCCCGCTCCATCGCCATCAAGGCCGTCGCCAAGGCCAATGGCCTCGACGTCAAGGTCAGCACCGTCGACCTGGCCGCCGAGCGCACTGCCGAGCACCTCAACGCCAGCCCTATCGGCCGTGTCCCTGCTTTCGTCGGCGAGGACGGCTTCACCCTCCACGAGGCTGTTGCCATTGCCATCTACCGTACGTGACTCAGATTTATTGCAAGCTTTGCCTCCCCTATCTCGCAGCCCAATTTGGGCTGCGGCCTTGTGTGATGACTTTGCCTATTATTATACAGTTATCCCTGTCTGAAAAGTTCTTTTCTTTATGTGGATATAGTCTAACTTCTGACTTGTTTTGTTCTCAACCTCGCTGTTTGCTCGCTTTGCTCTGGTGGTACAGCTGCTAACATGAAACAGTCACCTCCCAGAACGAGAAGACCACCCTCCTCGGCAAGACCAAGCAGGAGTAAGCATTTAACTACCAGATTGAGAGCCAAAAGACTTGAAACTGACTATTCGCAGCTACGCTTCCATCCTGAAGTGGATGTCCTACTTCAACTCCGATCTCATCATCGCCCTCGGCAACCAGTACCTCCCCCTTCTCGGCCGTGCTCCCTACAACAAGCAGGCCGTTGACGCTGCCGCCAAGGAGTCTGCTAAGGCCGTTGCTATCGTTGAGAAGTACCTCCTCGAGAACACCTACCTCGTTGGTGAGCGTCTGACCCTCGCCGATCTCTTCTGCGCTGGTGTCATCAGCCGTGGCTTCGAGTTCTTCTACGACAAGGAGTGGCGCCAGCAGAACCCCGCTACCACCCGTTGGTACGAGACCATTGTCAACCAGCCCATCTACTCCGACATTGTCGGCAAGGTTGAGCTCATTGACAAGGTTGTCCTCCCCAACGTCGCTCCCAAGAAGGCCGAGGCTCCCAAGGCTGCCCCCAAGGCCGCCCCCGCTGCCGCTGCCGCCCCTGCTGCTGAGGAGGATGCTCCCGCTCCCAAGCCCAAGCACCCCTGCGAGGCTCTGGGCAAGTCCAGCTATGCCCTTGATGACCTCAAGCGCTTCTACTCCAACAACGACACCCCCGTTGCCATGAAGTACTTCTGGGAGACCGTTCCCTTCGATGAGTACTCCATCTGGAAGGTCGACTACAAGTACAACGATGAGCTCACCCTCACCTTCATGTCCAACAACCTGATTGGTGGCTTCAACACCCGTCTCGAGGGCTCTCGCAAGTACGTCTTCGGTACCGCCTCCGTCTACGGCGAGAACAACGACTCTGTCATCCAGGGTGCCTTCGTCATCCGTGGCCAGGAGTTCGAGCCTGTCTTCGATGTCGCTCCCGACTACGAGAGCTACAGCTTCACCAAGCTGGACCCCAAGAAGGAGGAGGACCGTGCCTTCGTCGAGGCCAACTGGGGCTGGGAGAAGCCTGTCATTGTCAACGGCAAGGAGTATGCCCATGCCGACGGCAAGGTCTTCAAATAAACGATTTAATGAATTGGGTAGGGTAATGAGGTATACGGATCATGGGTTGATGACTGGGAAAATGAATTACGAAGTGCAGCTGTGCTGTTCATGAATGAAGCCAGCCTGCATGGTGATGACTTGGGAACGGACGGGAATGGACGGTAAAAATAAAAATGATCCGAGTGAGCACGGGTACATAGCAATGTAAAAAGAGCATATATGCTATCGTGTTTATAATTTTGGTTCCTTCACTCTCCACGTTATATCTAACTAGCCATGTCATGAGAACATAACCAGCTGGCGGTCCCTCATGAAGGTCACACGCTGAAGTACCGTTCCACATCACAGAGATGGCGGTCGGCACGCAGCAGTCAACGTTCCAGCTATTGGATCAATCCTGAGCCCTCGTCGGACTCTCAAAGACTCGGCTTAGTGATAGTTCACTGTCCCGTCAACGACCACCTTTTTAATAGTCCGCACCATCTCCATGATCCGAGCCACGATTGATTTCTAGACAAAAAAAAACAATGTAGAAGATATGTCCCTTATCCGGAGTCTCTTCAGCAGTCTTAATCGGATGTGTCCTCGGGGTATGTTGGAAGTCGCGGGGCAGGTTTGCGCAATGGCGGCCAGAATTCGTGGTAGCCTTGCGGTATACAGTATTGATGTATACTTGACGACTGAGTCACATGCCACTCGGTCTCTATCAAGTACGTTACGACCACTACAGAAGAAGTCATAAATAGAAATCAGTTAATTACAAAGTTGTTGAGAGGAGATTTTTGAACCTCGTCAATGTTAATTTGTATAAGCTATATATATTGACCGAGGTATAGTTGTCAAGTAATTGCGCTGCGTATCCTTAAACTTGCTAATCAAGGTTAAAATTTCCAGATTTTAGTGTACAAGTAATGGCAACATCATTTACATATAGTTTTTCATCAAGCAATGGCATACAGTATGCCCTTCCGGCTTAACCAAGGCTTTCCGATAACATAGCAACTACAAGATCCAACTAGGCCATGTCGCTTCCTACAACTTGTATCCAGAATCTAGCTTGAAAGGGTTCTTCTGTATGTAGCGGCTGATATCCACCTGACAAGAGAGCTCGTTGATGTAGTCGTGCACCTGCGGCAGCACAAACGGCGGCTCGTTGGCCATGCCGTCGTACTCTGGAATCTGCAGCAGATTGTGCGGCTCGCTCCGCGCCTTCTCCGACGAGTCGTCGACGAGCACCGTGTTGCTCTGGTCCCAGCGCCCGCCGCTGCGCGCCTCCGGGTGCGCGGCCATGATGGCCCGGTCGCCCCAGATCTTGGTGAGGCGCTTGTAGCACTGGACGCGGCTGTTGTAGTCCTCGTGGGACAGGCCGAAGCGGTCGCGGCCCCAGATGACGCGACAGAGACTGCGCTGCTCCGACGTGAGCAGGCTGGCGACCATGTTGTTGACGTTTTGTGGCCGCGCCGAGGACCACACGGCGACGACAAAGTTGGAAAGCAGGTAGTCCATGAAGACGCGTGCGTGCGGCCGCTCCACAAAGTGCGACGGCCGCTTCTTGTTGGGCCGGTGCAGGAGCGTGCCGTTGAGGTCCATGACGATGAGGATGCGGCGCGGGTTTGCCAGGCGAGATGGTGCTGCGAGAGCACGGCGGAGATAGTCAGCGCTGGCCGCTGGGACCCCCCCGGATGCCTCGCTGGGTGCTGTGATTGGGTCTCGAGTGAGCTCCTTCTTCTCTGCTTTGATTCTGAACGACAATTAGTGTGGTCCTGAGCAAGAGTAACGGGTAGACTCACTCTGTGATTTCAGTTTCTGTAACCTGGACAACTTGAGTGACTTGTTTGGGCTCCGCCGGCCTGGCAGCCTCAGCGGCCTCAGCGGCCTCAGCAGCCTCTCTTTCAGCCTTCTTTTGTTTCTTTGTCTTCTTCGTTTTGGTCTTCGTTACAGTGATTTGAACTTTGGTAGCATCCTCCGATGCGGCTGAAGTTGCAGACTTTTTACGGTTCTTCTTTGCCTTCGCCGATGGCAGTTTGTTTGCCTTTGCGACCTTGGCTTCTTTCTGGCCAAGCACAGTCTCTGTCGCCGTCTGGCTCACGATCGTGATCTCCTGAGACGCCATATTGTACTCGAAGTGTCTTGATGGCCGTATTTTGAAGCAAACGGCATGGTTATGGTCTGCCGCGGTGCTTGGATTGATATGGGCACCCAGGCGCTCCGTACTCGATGGGGCTTTAGGTGAGTACTGGTAGAACCACCGAGGAAGACGACAAGTAAAGAATCTATGCAATGGCGGCATGCAAGACTAGCCACCTATGAGTGCCTATGCCGTCTCAGATGTTGCTGAGGTTGACTTTGGTGCTTGGTGGCTGAGAGATAAAGTGAGAGCGAGCTGCCGCTGAGCCTTGTGCAACAGTTAAAGTGGCCTAAATTATTTCGATCTAGCGTTCTGAATGCAGCGCCCGATGCGCTGGAAGCTGTACCATTACAGTGGGTTCTGCCCCTCCATAGCGCATTATCGATAGCGAGGATCTCTGCCGTTAGTGGCTTGCTGTACCAAAAAAATTATTCCAACCTGGAGCTTCACAAACGCTTTCAATCTGCAATATACAGTACAATACCGCCATAATGCCACCGAAAAGAAAGGCCCAGTCCCTGGGATTGGATAGACGAGTGCGCGCTCGACGTAATGAAAACTGGGAGGCCGAACCAGAGTCGGACAGCCAGCAATCCGATGACGACGTCTCCGAAGAAGATATTCGCCAATCAGAGAGCGACGACGATGAGCCGTCGGACGCAGAAGAAGATGAGGAGTCAGGTGTAAGGGATACTCGTTCATATGGAAAAGCAAAAAAACACGCAACTGACAATCGGATAGTCTGAATCCGAAGCAGAGGTGCCTCCAAATGTTGACTTCTCCGCCGTCTCATTTGGTGCTTTAGCCCGCGCGCAAGCATCCATGCCTGCGACAGGCCGACGAGCGAGAAAGAGCAAAAAGGAAGCCTCCGACGACGATGAGAAACCGGCCATGACCCTCCGCGAACAGGCCGAAGCGCGCAGAAACAACAAAGACAAGGCCCCCAAGCCGAGCCGCACATCCAAGCACGCGCCGCAGGAGCTGTCCTCCAAGAAGCCCGTCTCCCGCCGCCGCGAGATCCTGCAGGACCCCCGGCGCAAGGCGCGCGACCCCCGGTTTGACCCGCTCATGGGCCAGGTCGACGAGGAGAAGACGCGGCGGGCGTACGCCTTCCTGGACGAGTACCGCGACCGCGAGATGGCCGACCTCAAGGTGCAGATCAAGAAGACCAAGGCGCCCGCGGAGAAGGAGGCGCTGAAGCGGCAGTTGCTGTCGATGGAGTCCAAGAAGAAGGCGCAGAAGAAGCGCGACGAGGCCGACGGCCTGCTGCGCGAGCACAGGCAGAAGGAGAAGGAGCTGGTCGCGCAGGGCAAGCAGCCGTTCTACCTCAAGAAGAGCGAGCAGAAGAAGCAGCTGCTGACGAACCGCTTCGCCGACATGAGCAAGGGACAGGTGGACCGCGCCATCGAGCGCAAGCGGAAGAAGGTCGCAGGCAAGGAGCGCAAGGAGCTGGACAGTCTGATCAGAGTGAGAGATCGCCACTAGCATGGCGGACGAGGGAACATGTGGAAAGTTGTCGAATTCACAGGGCAAATCATGACGAGAGAGATACCCAACGCTCCATGACAACCAAATCTATAAATCTATATACATACAATAGCATCTTGCTGCCTTTCTTGCTTCGTTTTTGTATCTATTACAAAGTGACTGTTGTACAATGTGCTGCATTTTTGGAACAAAAGAGGAATTGTCTCTAGACGTAGCCAGACTTTGCTACGGCCTTTTCAAACATCTCCCGACAGCGCACCTTGCTGCCCAGCTTGGCGCAAAGCAAGAATGCACCGCTCAGCTTGCGGTGCAGGCTGTAGGTCTCCTCCGGCGGCGGCGCCAGGCGCTCGTTGAGCATGACAGGGATGAGGGCCTTGACGCGCTCGGTGATGGTCTGGTCGTGGAAGTCGTACACCTCGGGCGCCGAGGCGAGAAAAGGCTCGGCGAGCGTAAGCACCGACTGGATATGCGCGTCAACCATGATCCTGCTCTCGTGGCCGGTCAGGTAGCCCAGGCTCTCTGATAGCTGCTTGACGGCGTCGCGGTCGGATCGCGAGGCGGCCGCCAGCAGCTGCACGTACTGCCGCACAAACTCCTCTGGGTACTCGCGCGAGGCGCCAAAGTCGAGGAGCTCGAGCTTGTTGCTCTCGGCATTGTACAAGAAGTTGGTCCAGTTGGGGTCCGTCTGCATGAAGCGGAACTCGGTAATCTCGCGCAGACATAAGCGCAGGATCTGGGTGCCAATCCAATCGCGCTGCTCTTGCGTGAAAGATTTGACGCGGGTGACGCCGACGCCGTCGAGGAAATCCATGGTCAGCACGTGCTTGCCCGAGGCTTCGGGGTAGACCGTGGGGGCCTCAAAGACGTCTTGCTCGCCCTGGAGGAGCTCCTTGTAACGCTTGGCGCATACAGCCTCTCTTTCATAATCGCATTCCCAACCCAGCTCTAGTCGTGCGTTATCAATGGTCTTATTCAGGTAAAGACCTCTAGGAAGGAGTTTTGTGGCTGTAAGGAGAATGCTGAGATTGTCAAGATCCGAGTTGATAGAGTCGGCCACTCCAGGGAACTGAATCTTGACAGCCACGCGGCGGCCGTTGACCTTGAGTCGCGCCTTGTGCACTTGACCAATGGAAGCAGCTGCAATGGGCGTCTCTTCAAACTCCGAAAATACCTCGCGCCACTCCGGTCCTAAATTGGCTTTGAGAACGCGGTCACGCTGCCATGCTGGCATATAGTCGGCGCGATCTTGCACTCGCTGGAGAACTTCCTGAATGGGTGCCGGCAGCATCTTGGAGTCTTGAAAGCTCATCATCTGCCCGAGCTTGAGAGCGGCACCTCGCATGCGAGAAAGCTTGGCCACAAGACGTTCCATGTTTCCGCCACTCAGCAAGACGCTACCCTGGCCGCCGCCGCCAAATGCTCGGCTTACACCCTCTGTGATGGCGCCTCCAAACATGCCGGCAGCGAGACCGCCGTAGTTCCATAAACGGCTGATACGTGACGACGGCACACTTGATTCTCTTAATTTGTAAGCCGGTTTCGGATCCTGCTCCTCAATGGCCTCTGCTATGGCCTCGACAATGGGCTTCTCTGTAGCTGGAAGTGCTGCCTCTGATTCAACCGGCTTAGGCTTTTGGATCTTGGGCTCTTGAGACTTGGGTACGTCTTTGGACGGTGCAGATTGAGACTTGACAGCGATAGGCTCTTGCGGAATGGGAGGGGAGCTTCCCCAGTGCCGCAGCGGGTGCTCCTTAGCAGGTCCCCCAGCTGAAGCCGCGGCCCGCTTGTGACGCTGCTTGCGCACCGAATCCAGGATCTGTGATCCTCTCGTCGTGTGGAATATATTGACATCGACATCGCTGGGGAGACCTAAATCCTCCGCACTGGGCTTGACAGCGGCGTTGAACTCGCGCGAGGCCTGCGCATACCGGCTTTCCGTCGAGGGGGCGCTGGTCTTGTCAAACGCAGGACGCGGCGGCACAGCCGGCGGGGGCTCTGTTCTCGGTACGTTTGCATCGGTTTTGGTGATTTCGACCTTGATCGAGTTCAATTGGATGTTAATTTGGTCGGCAGCCTCTGCGCCCGCGGCTTCGGCCTTGTTCTTGAGGTCGACAACGGTCGCTGCGGCGCCACGGTAGCGCTGCAGCTGCCGGCTGCGGAGGGCGACGTGCTTGGTGGTCACGGACCGCGAGGCGCTCAGCACCGCGGCCAGGTCGATGGCCAGATCCGCGAACCTCATGTCGGTTGTGCTGCGGTAGCGCGGGAATTGGTCCTCATGAACAGGTCGTGACGTCGAACTTTTTGGAGCTTTGCAACTGATATCTTGTGCCAGTGGATCCGGAAAATCGAGGCACCATCATCGAGTTATGCAGCTAAGCGATACAGCCAGCATGAAGAATGTGCAAGTTGTGGGAAATTGGAGATATAAGTGATCAAATCATGTAATCAGTGATGAAAAATATTTACATTTATCTTATGTACAGGATTGTTGTATTATTTGCGTTTCCCTTCGGGCTTGCTGACGTTTCGCAATGACGAGCCTCTTCGTAGTGGCGTTTCTTGCCATGACTGACCAAAGGAGCTGCTTGGTGTTTTTCCTTTTGGCGTACCCATTTTGCTCCAAAGACGTTGCGCTGCAGGTGTCAGTACGCCTGTAACTCGAGGGCTGCTCGGAAACTTGGGAACCTCGATATGCTCGGAGCGGCCTGTAAAGCCATTGCGAGACGACTCCCGCTTCGATTTGGCTATCCGATCCACCATCTTTTCGTGCAGCACATCCTTCTTCCCGCGCTCTTGTATTTTGAATGGATTATTCGAGTCACCAGGACCCAGATCAATGATTGGTTCTTTTACCGGTGCAGCCTCTTCGTCTTCATCGTCCACGAAAGCGTAGCCATGAACTCGCGGCGTTTCGCCACCGGCGACGCTGGAAAATGCATCTTTCGCGCGTGGTTTGCCAGCAATAGCGTCGCGTATAGAAGACATTGTTGGTGACGGCGGTCGCTGCGGGACATGAGGTCGTGGCACTCGGGTGTTGGCATAGACCACTGCTTTTGGCCCAGATCTGGAGGCATCTTCTGCGGTCTGCGACGTGGTTTTTATGCCGTCGTCTAAGCCCTTTGGAGCAAACATCAGACCATTTCGAGCCTCGGAATTCCAGCTGTCGGGCCGCGCAGGACGATCATCGCTGTCTTTGATGGCAAGCCTATCGCGTTTCATAAAGCCATCATCAATGAGCTTCCCGTCTTGCGCCAGTCGGTCCGTGACTGCCTTTTGTGCAATCATTTGCTTTGACGGCATCTTGTTGCCTCGCCATAGCCAGGCATACTTGTCGGCTTTTTTCTGATTCTGCTTGTCGACTAGCTTATAAAAGCTCTCATTATCCTCGCTGGTGTATGTTTCTTGAAATTTCGTGAGACTCATGTGAGCTCCGACGGCTGGTCGTTCCTCGGCAGCCTGCGTTGTCGCAACCGACATTGGCGTGTCGCCCACATACGTCATTGGTGTTTTACCGGCGTTCACAGGCGGGCGTGATCCCACAGGACCTCGTTTCCCTTTCAACGTATTGACATGGCGCAGTCGTTGACCGGCGCTTGATATCCAGGCTGGGTCTTTCGAGTCCAAGGCGTCCAAGTATTCTTGCTGAATCTCCGTCTCGAGCAGACCGGGGAAAAAGTCTCTGGCTATAATCTGAGAAAGCGCCTCAGTATAGCTGTCCTCATCAAGCACCTTTTTTGGCCGTCTGATCTTTTTGACAGGCGGCGCTGGAGCCATAAGCTCAGTGTCTCGCCGCTTCCGCACCAAGGCGTTGGAGGCGCTGGATTCGGCCATTGTTCTGGCCGCGACTGGTGAACTTTATCGGTAAGTAGTCATTTATTAAGCAAATAGAGCGATCACGCTTTCATAGGTGCAACGCGGCGCGATCAACGCCGACTTTATTTGAGTTGAACGGTGATGTTCAGTCTAGGCAGATGCTGGCTGAGAGCAGACAGAGATATATGCCTTTAACCGATATAGTCTGTTCAGTGGCTGAAGCTTTTAGCGGGTGCCAGCCGCCAACAGGCGTGGCTAATGCACATTACAGTGGCTGCATGGGTCAGGTTAGTGGCAAACAGCACCCGCCAGCCTGTTGCAGAGCCCTGTGGCGGCGTGAGGTGGAACCTTCCAGGGCTGGCGGCTCGCCCCGCATGCAGCACTGCATGGGAAGGGCTCGCTTTTGGTCGAACAGTGGGAAACGTTTGACCTCGTTCTTCTTCATTCAAACCAACTGGCGCATCTGCCGCGACGTCCATTCAGATCATTACCTCGAATTCTACCCAAAGTTACCCAGTCGCAAGGAATCGCCCCATCTCCCAGCACCTGCGGACCATACCCCCCGAACCCGCAGACGACCGATCTCCGAACCCAATCCCGGCGGTACTTGCACGAACCCCACGATGTCGCAAGCTGTCGACCTCAAGAACCAGGGCAACAAGGCCTTTGCCTCTGGCGATTTCCCGAATGCTGTCAAGCTCTACACGCAAGCTATCGAGCTCAATGACAAGGAGCCGACTTTTTTCACCAACCGTGCCCAGGTATGCTCGCCGATCCGATCTCGCGCAACCGGCGTGGCGGCCTGATCGTGTGACTGACTATTGGGCTCTTTGTGCAGGCATACATCAAGACAGAAGCCTTTGGATATGCCATCGTAGACTGTGGCAAAGCCATTGAGCTCAATCCTAAGCTCGTCAAGGTATGTCAAGTAACCTAGCGCACACTACGCGCCGCCGGCTGACCTCGCCACGCCAGGCCTTCTATCGCCGAGGTCTTGCCCGAACCGCCATCCTGCGCCCCAAGGAAGCTGTGGAAGACTTTAAGGAATGCGTCCGCCTCGATCCCGCCAACAAAGATGCGCGACTCAAGTTGGAGGATTGCAAGAAGATTGTGCGACAGATGGCCTTCTACGCCGCCATCGAAGTTGGTGACGAGCCCTCTGCCGCCGAGGGTCTCGATGTTGCTTCCATGTTTGTTGAAGACGGCTACGACGGCGTCGCGCTCAAGGACGAAATGACACAGGAGTTCATTGACGACATGATTGAGAGATTTAAGAATGGCAAGAAGATTGCCAAGAAATACGTCTATCAGATCCTGCTGGCTGTCAAGAAGATCATCTATGACGAGGCGACCATGGTTGAGATGAAGATTCCAGACGATGTCCAGCTGACTGTTTGTGGTGATACCCACGGTACGTACATGCTGGGCTCCCTATATTTACACTGACTAACTCTGCAGGCCAATACTTTGACCTTTTGGAGCTGTTCCGCAGAAACGGCAAGCCCACTGATAAGCACTGGTACCTGTTCAACGGTGACTTTGTCGACCGTGGCTCGTGGTCGTGCGAAATTGCCTTGCTACTTTACGCTTACAAGTGGCTGCGTCCTAATGGCTTCTTCCTGAACCGTGGTAACCACGAGACTGATGACATGAACAAGGTCTACGGTTTTGAGGGTGAATGCAAGGCCAAGTACAACGAGAGGTATGCAATTGCTTCTGAGTGGCTAAGGATGATTTTGCTAATTGGTTGAAAGAATTTTCAAGCTCTTCTCTGAGAGTTTCTCTGCCCTGCCTCTGGCCACGCTGGTCGGTGGCAAGTACCTGGTTCTCCACGGTGGTCTGTTCTCCGACGACAAGGTGACGCTCGACGACATCCGCAAGCTCAACAGACACAACCAGAAGCAGCCCGGCCAGTCTGGTCTTATGATGGAGATGCTCTGGACCGACCCTCAAGAGGAGCAGGGTCGGGGCCCCAGCAAGCGTGGTGTCGGTATGCAGTTTGGTCCTGATATCACCAAGCGCTTCTGCGAGAACAACGGTCTTGACGCCATTATTCGAAGCCACGAAGTCCGTATGGATGGCTATGAAGTCCAACACGACGGAAGATGCATTACTGGTATGTCTGGCGCCTGTCTCCCGAATATCCTTGCTAACTCTGTTCAGTCTTCTCGGCCCCCAGATACTGCGATTCCACCGAGAACCGCGGTGCTTACATCAACATTCGCTCCGATTACAAGCTGCAGTATGAGCAGTTTGATGCCGTTCCTCATCCAGATATCCGGCCCATGGTATGATGCCTCCCAGATTGTTCTTCCCCTTGATCCCGATGCTGACCAACATGCAGGCATATGCTCAGAACTCGGTCATGTCTTCGCTGATGTAAACGAAAGAATCATGAAAACGAAAGAAACGACAGATTTTTTCGGTAGTATAGAGCTCTAGAATTTTGAAATTTGGCTGCGATATGGTACCGGTCATGCAAAAAAAGAGTTTGGACAATGGAGTTCTCAAAACAAGTTTTGTTTTCGGATTGGCGCGAGGGTGGCTCTTGGGATGTTGTACATAGATACCAGGCGTAGATGAGACGTATATATGCGATCAAACACATGCCTCTCTGAAAACCTGATGCCTAATTCGAAACCGCAGTGAAGCTAGCGGAAAACTCTCTTGCGTCTTGTGCAGGTCTGCGTTGAACACATGTGGCTCTCAATCCTGCCAGAGCTTCTCGAGCGCCTCGCTGCCGACCATGGTGCCAAGCCAGTCGGAGCACTGCTTGATGCGGAACAGGCACGGCGTGCCGTCATCCCCGACGCTGCCGCGCGACGCCGTCAGCGCCGCGGCAAAGGGCTTGACGTCGTCGCGCGGCATGCGCAGCCAGCACTGGGCGCCCTCGACCTTGAGTATGTCGAGCGGCACCGCGGCACCCGTGTGGCCCAGGTACTGCCGCAGTGCGCTGGTGCAGTACGACCGCACAAAGAGCTCGTCGAGCGCGACGGGCTTGCCGTCCGTATGCAGCTCGAGATGGGCGTAGGCGAACTGGGGTGCCTTGATGGTGATTTCGCGGTGGGTTTGAGACGCCATGCGGCTGGTTCTCAATGATTTCTTGATTGAGTATTCAAAAACAGATACATGAAAGATTTAGATTTAGGAGTTGGCAAAAAGAAAGAAAAAAGACTGGCTTAAAGTGGTAATACGTTGGTTCAAGTTGGTGACATTGGCCCTGCAAAAAATGAAGCTCCGAGTCAAAGAATTATGCATTTATCGGGTCCGCTTTGCGAAGGTCGGCGCCAGCCTAGCCCAGACGTCGCCTCGTTCGCAACCTCAACGTCAAGTTCAGCAAATTACAACACATTCGTCTGCGACGGCGCTGCGACCACGATATCGGAAACCGACAAGACAAAAATTCGATAATCGGCCTTTTCAATCATGTCTGCATCGGCCAACTTTGTCACACCAGGCCAGCTGCGCTACCTGCGCGCGTGCATGGTCTGCTCCGTCGTCATGACCTATAGCGTGAGCTTTCCTTTCCCAAATGAAAACCGAACCGCGCCGATTATCAATCCGTCCCCCCAAAAGAACCACAAACGATACATGTCAGATTGCAGCAATGGGGGGCCGTAGAAGGGGGGCGCGCGAGGGGATGATATGATGATGGTGGCCAATTGTATGTACTAACGAAATTGCTCTCTCGCAGCGCTTCCGCGACGAAGGATGCCCCAACTGCGAAGAGTTTCTGCACCTCGCGGGCTCGCAGGACCAGATCGAGAGCTGCACGTCGCAGGTGTTTGAGGGCCTCATCACGCTCGCCGACCCGTCCAAGTCGTGGGTCGCCAAGTGGCAGCGGCTCGACGGCTACGTGCCGGGCGTGTACGCGATCAAGGTCTCGGGCCAGCTGCCAGACGAGATTCGGTCGGCGCTGGAGGACGAGTACAGGATACAGTACATTCCGTGAGTTTTGCGACAGGATCTTGGTCGAAAAACATGAAGATGTAAGAAGCTAACACGAGGCGCAGTCGAGATGGTACCGAGGCCGAGGCGGAATAGAAAGACCGATACACAATGTACACATTATTGACAAGGAAAAGAACGTGGGAATGGATACAAAGGCGCTCGCGGCGTTTGGATTTTCAATACTTATTAGGCATTTACGAAAAGAAAGAGAAAAATCTTGCAGTTAAAAAGAAATAGAATATGCTGCCATTCATGGTATCTAACAAAAAGTGCCTGTACTCCGTATCCATGTAGGTTTTATGCAGTCCCCAATAACGCCGTGGAATGAAACAAATACTAGCAAAGACCCAAATCCGATTAGCTGCTCCTTGGCTTCTTGAATGCGTTGCCAGAGCCGCCTCCATCGCGCGAGCGCTTGCGGTCCATCTCCTGGCGCATGATGCGCTCCGCCTCGCTCATCTTCTTGGGCTGCTCAAAGGCCGACGGCTTCTTACCGGCGCCGACGCCGAGCGCATTCTTCTTGGCCTGCGCAAAAACATTCTTGACGGGTGCCTTGCCGGCCGCCTTGAAAGAGAAGCCACCGCTGGGCTTCTTTGCTTCAGCTGCCTCTGCCGTCGCGGTCGCGTTGCCACCATCAGCTCCGCCCTCCGTCGTCTCGGCGGCGGCCTCTTCAGCCGCCGCCGTCTTGGGCTTGCTGCCAAATGACAGCGTAATCTTTTCGCCCTCCTGCCTTTTGAGCTCGCGGTCCTCCTCAGCGTCCTTATCGCCGTCCACCTCGCGCGCGTTGGCCTGCGCACGTTTTATCTGCTCGCGAATCATGCGCTGTTCAATCTCCTCGTCGCCCTGGTTCTGGGCCTCCTTGCGGCGCAGCGCCTCCTGCCGGCGCAGCGCATCGGGCGAGTTGTCGATCCACGTGATGTGGATGCCCTTGTCGTTCTCCTCGACGCGGCAGATGCCCTCGCGGCCGAGGTGCTTGGCGAACTCGGTCAGCGACGGCCACTTGGTGGCGTTCATGTGGACGTGCTCCTTGTTGGCAATGTACTCTTGGTAAAAGTGGTTGATCTGCACCTGCTTCTCGCCGTGGCCCGTCTTGAGCAGGTTGACGAAATCCGAGAGGAACATGTTGCTGAAGTCGTTGATAAACTTTTTGGGGTCCTCGCCGACGACGAGCATCTGCCGCACGTGGCTCTCGGACTGCGTGTGCATCTTGAAGCCGTTGGCGTCGCGGCACTGCTTCTCGCACACCTGGCAGTACCATCGCAGACGCTGCAGGCCCTTGGACTTGAGCTTGTTGTTGAGGTGCTTGACCGAGCCGGCCTCTGCCTTGGGCATGGTGGGCGAGGGGGTGGAATATGTATTCGGGGGTGAATAAGTCGGGAATTAGAGTCGCGGTGGGGATTCGAAGCGAATAGTCGGCTATTGAAGGGCAATTCGATCGTAGATTGAGCTGTGTCGAAGAAAAAAAGTTGATGGTGCTTGAAAGCGGCAGTGGCGCCAGCCGTACAGTGTAGGGTGCAGGCAGCAGCGCGCCCCGAGAAAATCCCGGCGTATATAAAATTCGCCCCACGCCCATCACCAGCAACCTCATCTCTCGACATCAACTTGATCGGGTCACGGCGACGAGGCCGCAAGCTCAACGACTTTATTAATTATATAACCGTCTCATAGAGCCTTTATCAGACAAGCCATAGCCCAGCATGTCTGAACGAAAAGTCCTTCAGGTACGTGGCCAAACCCTACACTCCTCCCGCCACTCATTGCAACCAGCAGCATTTGCTAACATGGCGTCTAGAAATACTACCCCGCGGATTTCGATCCCCGGGATCTCACCAAGCGCCGCGGCCCCAAGCAGACGGGCCCGCGCATCCAGACGGTGCGCCTTATGGCGCCCTTCTCCATGAAGTGCCTGACGTGCGGCGAGTTCATCTACCGAGGCCGCAAGTTCAACTCGCGCAAGGTGACGGACCAGTCGCAAAAGTACCTCAACATTCAAATCTTTTCCTTTCACATCAAGTGCACGCGCTGCAGCGCCGAGATCACCTTCCGCACGGACCCCAAGAACAACGACTACGCCATGGTGAGCGGCGCGATGCGCAACATGGAGCCCTGGCGGGACCGCGCGGCCGAGGACGAGAGCCTGGAGGCGCGCCTGGACCGGCTGGAGCGCGAGGAGGCCGAGGCCGCGGGCGACGAGGCCGACGGCGGTGCGAAGAACGCCATGGAGGAGCTTGAGGCCAAAAACGCGGACGCGCGCCGGGAGATGGCGGCCGCGGACGCGCTCGACGAGATTCGGCAGCGCAACGCCAGGATTCACCGCTCGGAGAAGGAGGGCGTCGACTTTGCGGACACGGTGGTGCGCGACGAGGACGAGGAGCGCGCGCGGCAGGACGCCGAGGACGCCGAGGCGGCGAGGAGGGCATTTGCGGCGCGGAAGCTGGGCGGTCAGGACCTGGCGGTGCTGGAGACGGTGGTGGAGGAAGGGGATGCGTCGTCGTCGCAGCAGCAGCAGCAGCAGCAACAGCAACCAGTGGTGAGAGAGGTGTCGGCTGCGGTGGAGGCGCCGGCGCCGTCGTTTAAGCGGACGGTGAAGAAGAAAAAGGACCACTCGGCGCTGCTTGGCATCAAGAAGAAGCCTTCACTGGTGTGATGGCTGTTGGTGCGGATGGCAGGGTGTATAATGATGGCGTTTTGGGCGTTGAGGGTCTATACGGATTGGAATTTCTCATTCCTCTTTAATCAGGTACTTTTATATCTTGAACTGGCTTTGGCGCTTTGCAAGGGAATTGTCTAAAGTAGTCTGGGGTTCGAGCCCAAAACAATGAATTTCATACGGATTGAAATTCTCTATTCCTTCTCTTTACTCGCTAGGAGCGGCCCATGAGCTTTGTTACCTCGTCTACCAGGCTTTCTTTGCTGATGAGTCGAACCAAGTACATTTACATCTTGAACTAGCTTTGACGCTCTACAAGGGAATTGTCTGTAGTCGGTGGTGTTCGAGCCCCAAGGCAGTGAAATTTGAAGCATCACCTTCTAATCGAAGAACGTTACTTTGGTTCTCAACAATGTGTGATCGCACTTGGCTGGATTTGACATGCTAGCTCAAATGCAACGCCCCCAAGACAACCCAAAGACTCCGACGGAGCACAAAACACAAAACATCACATTTTTATCATCATATCACAAGTCACTAGGTTGAAAATAGACGGATATTGTAGACGGATTAAATTGTCAATTTCGCCAGTTCAAGATTGTATCTTTCCCTTGTTACCAGGTATATGTGCCTGTTCCCTTTGCTACACCAATCTGACACCTCACAACCGCTGTGAGAAAGCTTGGATTAGAATCAACAAGCGTGCAGAGCTAATAAACAAGACCAGAAACCAAAAAAAAAAAAAACAGAATCATCCCCCAACGCCGTGACATGTTTGCGTGTATCGTTTCGTTCGTAATAAAAAAGAGAAGAAGTAGCAGGGAGATACTTGGAGCCGTGCTGTCGAACCCGGTAGTCTCCTGCTGATGGGATGAAAGAGAGAGACGCGTTGCCCATTGGGAGGTGTGCGTCGCGAAGTAAAGAGTAGCGTGTTTTTTCGTGCCAGATGAAAAGATTGGCAGCTTGTTTCCAAGCGCTGCTTATCCGATAATGTGACTCTTAGAATGGCAGAGAAGTGTACAGTCAAATGTGCAACCCGTCCACCTTTCGGCGGAGCAAATTTGTGTTTGTAATGACCCTCGTGCGTGTTTTTTGAGAGCTCGAAGCATTGAGAGCGAGAAGAATGCGGCAATGCGTATGCGTGTGCGTGAACCTGAAAGCTCCAATTGCCATGCTTTTTTTGTTTCCAAAATATGATCAAGAGACGATGCCGTGGGAGGAGTGAGCCAAGAGCAGGGGTTGTCCCCTGTTTAGGTCATCACACGGCCCGTGTGGTGAACGCCAGCATCTAAGTGCTGCTGACACCATTGCTCATGGAGCTGGACATTGAGGACTGGCTGCTACTTGAACTCTGGGGCGCGGTCGACTGGGACGCCTCCATCTGGCGCTTAGTGTGCTCGTGCATGAAGCGGGCGTAGCTGCTGATGCTAACGGGGGGAGAAGAGGAGGGCATGACGATGGTGCTGTTATCTTGCGTGGAGGGCATGATGGCGTTGTGTGTATTGTTTGTTCGTTGAAGATGATGGGAATTTGTTCGGGTGGCGGATTGCGTGTGGCTGGCGTAGAAGCGGAAGAGTGAAGCGCTGTGCGAGGAGTGGTATTGCAAGTCTGTGCTGTGGAAAGACGGCAGGCTAAGAGTGTATATTCTGCGAAGAATTGTTCTTGTTCAAGGTAAAAAGCTGATGGAATAAATGGGAGAAGTGAGGAGAATGGAAACTGTAAGGGCGGGGCTCCAGGGTCTTTATAAATCAAGATTGAAGAGGAGGATAGAGGATGGGCCTGGGCGAGAAGGGGGGTGGGCGGAAGCACGAGAAATCCGATATAGAGAGAACTGGACGAGGTCGCAGAGGGCAAAGAGAGGGCAGACCAAGCAGAGAGGCCAATGACAACAAGGCGGACTTGCCCCAAAGGCAAAATGAGTGTGGGGCTGGGGGGCCTAGGCTGGACTGGGAACTAGAACTGGGCCTAATTATTTTTTCTTGTCATTGCCTATTTCTTTTTGGCTATCCAGGACGGTGGATGGGCGCATGCACGTCTTGGTGCAGCCGTCGCCGTGGTGGCTGTTGTGTGGTCCCCGCTTTGTGGTGGGTGTGGGTGGATGTGGATGGACGGGGATGGATGGATGGGCCCCTCAGAAGCGTGTGGGCATCACTGACGCAGATGTATGGGTTCTGTGGTGAAGCGAGTTGGTAGGTAGGTAGCAGGTACAGTCGGTGCTTTGAACAAGGACTGGTCGCAGAATAAAAAATAATGATGAAAAAAACAAGCCTGATTAAACCGACACCAAAAAGCTTGGTTTTGTGGCTGTCGAAGCGGATGGTTCCTTCTTTTTTAGTGGGTCAACTTTGTTACTCGTGGAAGGCAGGAAGCTCACCTTATTACCCAGTACGTACGTAGTAGGTAGTACATCTGCTGGAGCATCCTGCTGGGAAATGCCCTGGGCTTGCCGTCGCCCACTGAATCCGCCCGCTAAGCTCGTCTCTACAGCAGCCAGAAATGACGCTGTTGGACTTAACCTTTGACTTGGTACCTGCTGCGCGAAATAACTGCACGAGCTTGTTGAATACCTAGCTACCAGTAGACGTCAGGATTTCAACAAACGTTGGATTGGTTCTTGTTTACTCAAGCTACCTGTATTCGACCACAGTTTACAACCAGCTAGGCAAGCAAACGGGCCACCGCAGCAGCTGGGCCCTTTCTTCCGCAACATTCCGCAGAGAAACAGTGCTCCCGTGCGATGCGGCGCAAAACCAGAGCCACCGGATTACGGCGTACACGATACCATGGTTCAGAAGACGAATCGTAATGACCTCAGCTCTTCTGTACCATGGCTCAAACGGCTGGACCCTTGAGAAATCTATCTGGTCTAGGCCCTGCGGCCATCGTCACCCCTCACACACACCCCTCAGACCATGGCGTAACCCGTGGGGCTTACCAATGGGAAGCAGGGGCCACGATACCAAGAAATTCAAGATGAAAGCAGGTAAGAACCAGGACCAGCAGTATTTTGACTGGATGAACTGCCATTTGAATCTATTGCGAAACAAATTCATTATCCCCGCGAAAAAATGGCGGACATGTACATCGGCAGGGGGCCCCACCTGGCTGGGCGAGCTCAGGGTCCAACGCCACCAATGGACAAGGACCTACGTAGAGGCGGATTTGGGCGGGTTTTGCAAGCTACATGATGATGGGAATTTGCAGGTGATTGCCCTTGCGGCGAGGCCATCTGAGGTCTGGGGGTGTGAGCTGGGCTGTGTGCGTGCGTGCGTGCGTGCGTGCGTGCGTGTGTGTGTGTGTGTGTGTGTCAGGAATGGGCGGCCAAGAAAGCTAGACAGGGACCCCTAACAGAGAAGCGTTTATTATTTACCAAGGTTTCAACGAGACTGCAAGATTTCTTTGTCAGATGTCAGCCAGGCGGTCACAAGACACGGCACACCATGAATAGCAGCGACAAGCTGGATTGCCAGCAGCGGCAACAGAAGGACACGGCTATGTTGAAAGCCGACACCAAAACGACGTCAACTACAAAGAACAAACCCTGTCTTGTCTCCAATCGACGCGGTTCCAGAACGCAAGCCTTTGCCAGTATCGACCAGGAAAATCTGGGCGGCGAAATGAAGGATCGGCGCCGGCTGGCGAGAAAGAGAAGACTCCTCCCTGCTGCTGGATGCTGTACTGGTAATAATCGGTGCAGGCATGCAAGCCAGGTTTTCGAGGGCGCAGAACCCACACATGATGTCACTGGCTGGCTGGTGTGCCCATTTTATAGTGGGCTGGCGGGTGGTGTCTGTGGATGGGCGCATTTGGTTTTAGTGGGTGTGAGTTGCTGCAGGAGGTCAAGAGGGTGCACTGTAGTGCGTGAGGGTGTGTGTCTTCTTTTGGACGAGCGGCGAAAAAAGATTGCATTCTGCGACGAGTGTTTACTGGCTCGTCATTCAACATTTCCTGCATCAGATGTGGAAACCAATTGGTTTTTTCCCGGCAAAGACGATGGTGCAGCTCCGACAAAGGTGGTCACCGCGACCTCCCTCCAACCTCATCCTAGCGTGCTTGGCCCGCGTCGTGCACGCCAGCGGGGGCCGTCTAAACCCTCAAACCCTCGCTGCGAGCGGCACTAACCAAAACAAAAAGGTACATGGCTGACACGCCTTGGCCCCAGCGGGGTCGCCGGTACCACACACCCAAATTGCCCTTCCCTTCCCACACCAGACTTTGGGACAAGCGCATTGATGAAGCACCTAATTCCCGATCGCGAGATGCTCTTTTCTGCATGCCAAAAGCCCGCTTTGCCATGCGACCGTTCTGGATTGCCATGCTGGCTGTTCTACCGGCCGCCCCATTTACGGGAAGTGAGCGATAGTAGGATCGTAGCAACTAACGCACACCCTTGACAAGGTTCAAAAGGCTTGTTGGCGAAGAGTCGAGACTATCGTGAGGCCCGTTGCGCGACAGAGCAAACCAGTCCCGACACCACACGCCACTGCGACTATTCATCCCCAGTGTAAAGCAATTGATTGACCACTATAATCAAAGAGCTGCTCAGCAAGAACCACAAAAGGCAACCCCTTACAGTTCCATTATCAGAACATACTGGCTTGGAGTAATCTGGAGTCGGGCAAATAACGTCTACATACTGGCGGGCATGACGGCAGCACCAAGACTGCCGTTTCTGCTTGTGACGGTGGCCACACCCTCTCAACCTCTGCGCGACGGAATGCCTGCTGCATGACGCTCTCTCTTGGCCAGTGACGTTTGTGGCCCCAGCAAATCTCTGTGCGGCCGCCAATCTGCACCTCTGCTGGTGAGGTCATCGCACAGTGCTGGACCCACATACCATCTAAAACGGAGGGTTCCGTTTTTTCTTCTTCCCTCCCATTCGCCTCCCATCGACATCATACGTGGAGATCTGCCTGCGTTTATTAGATTGCCAGACGCCGCGGCCGTCATTGTCGTCACTTGGGTGCTGCTCCAACTTTTGTGACGGTTGGGGGGAAGCCGTGTAATCGCCACTTGCATCACCAGCCAACAGACCCAACCACACACTGGACACCTTCTCAACACACCAACACATACCCTCTTGGGCAACTGATCAGGCTGCTCAGTCCACCCACTGGACCCTGCGCCGTCATTTCCTTTTCCGGGTGGTGCTGTGCGCCACTCCACAGCTCTATCAGCACCACCACCACAAAAACCTGATATTTGCCCTTGCCAACACCCACTTGCCACCAATAATGCGCCTGCACACGGCATTTGTCTTCTTCTCTTTCGATGCGCTTGCGCCCTCTAGCAATGCACGCGCCCTACCTATTCGGTGTGCTCTTGTTTCCGTCATTGTCTGCGGGGGCCGTCCTCCCCCCCTCCGCCCTGCAGATTGCCGCACCACCTTAAATCCTGGTTTCGGGCCCGTTTGTATCTGTTCGATCTCGAGGGTGCGTTCTCGTGCTCGACATCGCAGCCTCGTCATTCGCTCGGGACGTTGAGTGCCGCCCTCTACGCAAACGCACAATGATCTTGCCCATTTCGAGTACTATTGGACCCTTGCTTTCGTTTGACAAACTGTCCATGTACAGGATACATGCTTCCTTGGTGGCTAAGCATGGGCCTTCCGGCCACACGCACACACCTACACACCAACCACGCACATACACACGCTCCTAGCTGCTTGCTGCTTGCTGCAGGCAGCAGATGAGCATGCGACTGAAAAAGCCATACCCATATTTCCAATATATTCCTCAATGGCAATTCATTGACATGAACATGATGTCAACGGCTTCACGCTCAGGGTCCTCTCCACAGGAACCTGATCGCATGACGCAGGGAAAAGAGATGGGTTCCCTGGGATTCCGTGACATTGCAGACAAAAGGTCACCAAGTCTTGCATCATGCCGCAGCAGAGCCCTGAGATTTCATGTCCGGGGCGGGTAGAAGTATGACGCCCGCCAGACGATTCATGAGTCGCCTCCCCTGTTGCCACGCCAGAGATGAAGCCGTCATTGCACGGCGCCTCAGATTTCTGCACATGCAGTCTTTTGTGTGATTGAGTTTGACTTTTGTAGAAGGCTTATTGCTGTGGATGCAGAGTTTGCTGGTGTCTCTGAAGTTGCTGCCGCTGGGCGATCATGACGTGCACGAACCACTGCTGTGAAGCTGCCCACACTGGCACACCACCGCCGATGCGGCAACGCGTTTCGTGCAGTTTACTCATTATCGTGAGCGTTAGGTACCGTATATCGTATCTGAATAGCCTCTCTCTGGAAGATAACAGTCGGATGGCAGCTTCATCGGCCTGACTCACCCGCTTCGGAGTCACCGTGAGCCGAGAAGCGGCCTCTGTTTGACTAACACGAACGCTCCCAGCTTGGATCCTGCAGGATCAGTACCTGCACATAAACCGAATCAGTTATCCAAATTATCGTGATTTACTCTTGAGATATCAGTTTTCCCGTAGCTTTGGCCAGTCGTCTGTCTTATTGAGATTCATCAGCCCATCTCAAGCTCCACTCGCACGACCGTGGCTTTTTTCCCACTACAAATCTGACTTGAACTTGGGAATCAACCCATCCATGTATTGACACCATCGTATCACACATACAGAACATTCGACACAATCCAGTCCGAATTTACTCAATTGCTGAAATCATCCGCACAGCACCGCACCGCAAGCCATGGCAGAGCTCCCACCACCACCCAACCAGGACCCCTTCGCCGCCGGCGAACCGGACATGAACGAACCCTACCTGGCCATCTGCCCGCCCGCGCCGACGCTGCGCGTGCCGCCCCGCGAGACCCTCACCGACGGCACCGTCACCGTCCGCCGGTGGCGCGCCGACGACGCCGACGCCGACGCGCTGTTTCGCATCATCACGGCGTCGCGGGCGCGGCTGGCCGAGTGGATGCCGTGGGCGAAAAAGGAGACGTACGAGCGCGCCGAGGCCGAGCGGTTCACGCGGGGGACGGTCCAGCGCTTCGACAGCGAGGCAGGTGGCTGGGACTACGCCATCACGGTAGGAGAGCACGAGGATGAAGCTATCGTGGTCGGGTCGTGCGGGCTGTCCAGGCGCGACGACAACCCCGGCGTCGACGCCGGGTACTGGCTGGCCGAGGGCCACATCGGCAAGGGCTACGCGACGAGGGCGGTGAAGCTCCTGACGGACGAGGCGCTGGGTGGGATGCACGCGCCGAGCGTGCGGATCCTGCACGATTCTGCCAACGCGAGGAGCAGAGCCGTGGCGGAGCGGCTGGGGTACGAATGCCAGGGCGACGTGGAGGCGGACGACAACCCGGAGGGCAGGCCGGATACAGTCTGGATCAAGTATCCGTAGCCTCAGACGGCATAGTTTGGGGG
>JARDXD010001760.1:0-34470 GCA_029218145.1 Aphanocladium album
CGAGGTGGTGGTGCGCGCGGGGGCGGGCGCGGGCGTGGACGAGGCCGTGTCGAGCGTGTTGGCGGTCAGGTAGGTGCCGCCGTAGAGGAGGAAGACGAGGCCGACGGGCTTGGTGGCGAGCGTGCGCAGCGGGTGCCGGACGAGCGAGGCAAAGGAGGCGCGGAGGGAGGTGAGGATGGAGGGGCTCGAGCCCGAGGCGTTTTCCATGATGGATCTGGGGAGGCACATTCATGTTAGAAGGTGGGGAGCGGAGGAGGAGGAGGAGGAGGAGGAGAGGCGTACTTGTCAATGAAGGCTATTAAAGGGGATATCAAGCCGGCGGCGCATCCGGCGCTCACGGCGTCGGCGCCGAGACGCATGCCTAGGTTTTTCGTGTTCCATTGGCGCGGTTTGGGTGTTGTTTGCGTCGTGGTTGCGGATGTGGTTGTGGAGGAGGATGAGGCGGAGGTGGAGGTGGTGGTCGGCGTGGAGGCGGATAGGAGAGGTGAATGCGCCGTCGCGGCGGCCGCGGAGGGAGCCATGCAGGCGATGTGGTTTCGTCTCTTGAATCGAATAAATGGGATGTTGAATCGGGTCAAGATATTGTCTTATGTCGATGTAGGACAGCGCGAGTGCTCGAGGTGACAGGATGATGACGGACGGGCTGCGACGAGGGCTTTGCAACGCATCCCGTACGGCTTCGCTGCGGTTTGAGTCGGGATGTTTGCGAGGCTTTGCTGTTTGAGGAAGAGGACGGTAGAAATGACGAATAATGAGTAATTTCTGAGAGTTGAGAGGCGTGGCCGTTTGGCGGTTAGGGGAAAAAGAGGGCGTAGATATGGAGCTCTCTGGCTGGTTTGTCCAACGTCGGTAGATTACTCCGTAGGTCAAAGGACCAAAAAAAAAATCCCGAAGTCGGAGCTTGATTGCTCGACGAGGCTGGGCAGGCGCTAGCTCGGGAGTAGTCGGGGGGTGTGCGGGCGGTGGCTCGGCGCCCTGGAGCGAGAGCCGTAGCGGGGTCGACGCGCTGTAGGAGGTCTGAGTTGGCACAGCGTAGCAAAGCTGGTGATCCAAGCGACGATGACTGTCTTTTTTTATGAGCGATTTAGACAGTTTAGTGGGAAAGGTGAGAGGAAAAGAGTGAAACGCGGCTACAGAAGGGATAGCAAAGAAAATAGGCTGAGCGAACGAGTAATGTCGCAATAATGCAACTCTGGTGGTGGTGGTGACTGGGCGAATAGGAAGTGGTGGATTAGGTTGCGGGTATGAGGTCATGCACTGTCAAGGTGGTGGACAAGAGCTTGCGGTGTTTATGATTTCTTGTCTGAAATAACTAAAGTAAGAGAAAGAAGGCAGAATTAATAGATGGCAGGAATATAATTGACATGAAAAAGTGTAGAAGTTAAGCAGCATGAAAAGCCAAAGGGATGGTAGCAAGGAGAAACATCAACAAATAGGAACAGAGAAGAAAAAAATATAAGCGAAAAGGCGAAGAAAAACACAAGCAAGGTGGCTATGCCGAAAAAGGCTTCCATAAATTCATTCAACGCGTCAAGCCATGATTAATCCCTGATTCTTCTCCCGATTCTCCCTCTCTATGCGCTCGGCATTGCCTTTGACAAGCTGCTGTAGGTGCTGATATGCCTGTTCATCCTCCAACTTATTATTCGGTGATGGTACGTATAGAACGCGATATTCTTTCCTATTCCTGCCAGGAAGATGCGTCACGTATGGGAACCCGTTTCCATGTTCGGCATGGGCCCCTGGAAGGCCTCGTAGCAAACTGGCATCGGGAACAGAAGAAGAAGACGGTCTCTGCTCCAAAATCATCTTGCTGTCGTACTCAACGGAGAATTTAGCAAGATTCAAAGGCTGCAGAGCAGTAAGCTCTGCGAAAAAATGTGCCCATCTCTGGCCTGGCAAAACAGGCTTCCACGGCCACTTGTCACAGCTAGTACTAATCAAGCAGTTGATCAGAACAAGGCTCGACAGCTTGTGCAAATGCGTCTGGAGAAAATCGGAAAATTTTTTGGAAACAAGAAAGTGATGGAGCTTGAGTGACTTCAACGATGGAAAGAAAGCATTGTTCAGCGCCAGCACGAGGTGCTCTTCTACAGGAGAGTATCTCAGGAACTGTCGTGTCGGAGAATGAAGGCTCAGGTGCTGTAATCCAGCCAGGGCGGGAAAGAAGTGCAGCGGCAGTCCCCTAGTAAATTGACAGTATCCTTCATACTGCATATATCTTTGTGTACTGTCATTCCATTCAACTTCCTGCATCTGAAAACCGAAAGTTTCTAAGCGCGAGAGCAGATTTCGAAACGAGCGTGTAAGCCAAGCGGAGGCGCACATTGGCGTCACGCTACTCAGTATCAATTCCGACAGCGTGGCATTCCTCGCGGTGGCTTTGTAAACTTGAGTCATCAGCGCGTGCCATGGGTAGTGCTCTTCGGCGAAACGCGACCACGGTTCTGACCAGGTGTCTGAATGTGTGTAGCCATTCTCGTGGGTCATGAAGTCTCGAGGCAAGTTGCAGCAAATCTCTACAGCTTTCACATGCTTTGTATGACGTCCTTGCAGGAGATTGCGAGCATCGGGCCGCAGAATAGCGTTCCTGAGGCGTGGGAGGCCGCCCCCATGAGGACTCTTTGCCGGTCTCAGGTCGTAGCCGCTTAGCAAGCCGCCGGTGACGCTTTCTCCCGCCGCGTGATAGTGAAATATGATGCGCCGAACAAAGCGCCCGTACTTCTTGGCGGCAAGGAGCGCCGATGAACAGCTTCGCTCTGTGTTGCTGAAGCTAATCGTGCGGAAGATGATGGGGGCGAGCTCCTCACGGCAGAGTCTGCAGGTGGCGCTGACACGAATGAGGTCGTCTTGGTCAATTTGGTCGATGATCTGGGTGCACAGCTCCCGAGGGAGGTGAAAGATGAATTTGGACATGATGCATTCGAGATGCCCCTCTCTTCTCTGCCAGATCACTGAATCAAGACAGCTAACAGGAAGGAAGAAGTGTTTGAAGGCGAGACGCCTCTAGTGGTGTCAATGTTGACGGAGCTCGTGACTCTCGTGCAGAATGAAGCGCTCGAGTTTGAGTGTGCTTCTTATCTCGGCCAGCAGTGTGCTGGTGAGTAAAGATTTGTGCGTTTGCAGAATTCACTGTTGCCAGCGAGGTGCCGGAGTTCACGCTCGTTCGTATGCCAGTTGGCAGATGAGCCCACTCCAGCAAACGGTGAATGGTGAAATGCATACGGTAATGAAATAAAACGCAATCGAGCAACAGTGATATGAGATATGCCAAGTAAGAAAAAAGGTGACCGAAAGAATCAGTCGTTCTGTAATATTTGGGTCAACCACGCCACTGCCTCGCTGGTACTGTTGAAGCCGACGGATCAACGTGGGACGTGAAGAGGGTCAGATTGCGTCGCTTGTTTATTGTTCTCCCTTTATGATGCTGTCTACTATTTCATGTATCTAGACTACGGAATCCATCATTCTGAAGTCGTGGCAGCCCACTTACCGGTTGAGAAAAGAACAACGCCGTTCTCCGCTCTGAATCGGCGTTATTGTCCTGGATGTTCCAATGTAATGCGGCCACAAGTTGAGGCTCACAATCTAGCAAGAGTTTCAAATTGTAAAACAAGAAGAAAAACTGAGACGCAGATGTTATTTCTGGTAAATTTGCGGATAAGGAGCCAAAACCTTGCCCGAGTGAATGCCGTTTGCCCAGCTCATCCCTTGGCACTGCACCCGTTTGCCGTTCTGCCCGCCAGCTAATCACTAATTTCATTAATGGGAATTTTTGTTCAATCAAGTTCGCGTAGAATAAAATCTACATAAAGCGCCTCTAAACATCAAAACTCACAGCAAACAAACTCTCTACTCAAGCCACTACAGCAGCTCGTTGGTGCTCTGGCTATCTATCCTTCTCTCTGTTACCGTCGAAAAGATTATTTTTCTTTCGATTCAAAATGCCCATTTCCATATTCCAACTTCCCCGAGAGCTATGCATGCTCATACTCGATCAAATTCCCGACCACGCTCTCTTTCATCTGAGCGCCACCTGCCGGGCATACCGCACTGAGCTCGCACCCAGGCTGTTTCGGACCATACGCTTCCGCAATGACGCCAACAGCGCCACTTCTGCTCTCCTCGCGGCGAAGAAATTTGGTCAGCTGACGGAAAAGCTCACATTTGCGCATGTCGCTGGAGGGGCCAAGGACTGCGTTCCGCTGCTCGCATCGCCCGTGCTGCTGTCAGCGACGAGAAACTTGCTGAGAGGACTCGATCTGCCGAAGTTACAAACTATCGAATTGATGCTCGAAACCCATGAGTCTTCGCATCATCAGTGGAAGGTTCAGACGCTGGCTTTGCTCGCAACAACTGAGCATCCAGCCGAAACCGCGGATGCCGAGGACAAGTATGAGTGGCGGGCGTTGCTAAACGAAGCGTACGCCGCCATTTCAATGAACACTACAATATCGGAGCTCATCATGGATGTGTTCTTTCCAATTAATGTCTCTGCATTATACTCTCGCGGCTTCCGAGATTTACTTGGTCGTCTTGAATCGGCTACTATTACCCTGGCTTCGCCTGAAAGCTATGGAGGACGTCTCGACACCTTTCAATACCATGGATATACAGGGTTCTTGGCCAAGCTTTCTCATGTATTTTTCCTTCACATGAGAAAGTTGCAAAAGTTGAAGTTGCGGGCTGCTTTCGCGGTTCCGCTGGGAGGTGTTTGGCCCCATTCAATCGTGCTATCACTGCCACCCGAATCGCTGCCACAGCTCACATTGCTTAAGCTTGAGAATTGTTTCTTGAGCTCGGAACTTCTGGAGTTTATCAAAGCCCATAAAGATACACTACGCCATGTTGATATGCATAACTGCGCCGCGGACTTCAGCGGATCAAGAGGAGATCTTGAGGGGCCCTTACCGCGGGAAACTTGGGCCTATTTCTTTCTTGAAATTTGGACGCTGCAGCCTCCAGCACTTATTCGATTCGACGTCGAATACTCTTATGACATTCTAGTGGAACTATTCTGGGACTGGGAGCCCTCAGAATTCGCAGACTTGAACGAGAAAGCTGCCGAACAGGCGGCCGAGTGTATGGCTCACAATCTCTTGGCCGATACCAATAGGAACATATTTTCATACGCAACTTTGGATATGGGTTTTGGGAATTTGATTGTGCACAGATATATCAACAGAATTCAGGCCACGGAGAGCAAGGACGCGATTGCTATCAGCTGCTACAGCGGCTCATGAAGAGCAACGTTGAGCGGATGCTTCCCGAGAGTGGGGACTCAGTTCAATCTTGACACTGTTATCAGCCATACTTGAGAATTTCGTGGACGGCGTTGCATCCCATTTTAGAATACAAACTTTTGCTAGCATTGTTAGCTTTCGAGTTCATTTTACTGGCTAAAATTAGAGCAATAATTAATGCGCATACATTCTCGCTAGCTATTCCCTTCCCGCCGCATGTTGTTTGTCCGCCCGCTTCATCTCCATAATCATATCTGTCAATATGTCGAGCTTCTTGTTCAGCTCCGCCACTTGCGCCTCAAGCTTGTCGCGACTAACACTAGATATATCATGTTCAACAGCTGTCCTCTCAGGCGAATGCAGCATTGGCCGTCGTCGCTTAACTCGCCGGCGCCCCCTTTCCGACGGCGCGGCGTCAAGCCTCGACTCTGTCCGGCGGATTCCATCAACGGGGTTCAGGATGGACCCAGAGAGCTGCGGCAGCCCGCTCACTTTGCTTCTACTAGCGAGCATTTCGTAGAGCCGGATGACGGCAACAATCGGCGCGTGCGTGCACTTGAGCAGCCATATGCGGCCGCTGCGGAACGCAGCGTCCCCGCGCAGCACAAGCCGCCATGGCCGAAACACCAGCAGCGCGAGCAGGTTGAACGGCGGGTAGAAATGGGTCAGCCTGTTGCTGGTCGATGCCTCGAGGACGTACACGCTGTAGACGTAGACGTACTCGACGTGCGCCTCGCTCATGACGCGGGCAAAGCTGTTGGCGAGCAGACCGGCCAGCGAGCCCATGAGCAGGAACGTCGACATGGTGATGAAGACAATCATGAGCGGTGGGCCAAACACCGGGTCGATGCCGCTCATCACTTCGAATCCCACGTAGCTGGAGCCGAAGAAAATTTTTCCGAGCACGCCGGCCATTTGGAAGAAAGTGAAGTGGTCGCGACCGAGGAGCGAAAAAGTCGTGAGGAATCCACAGTAGATGATGAGGATGATGACCATGAATTTTATAAAATCCATTGTCATTTCTTTGAGACATGGTATAAGAATGCCCCATGAAGGGTTCAGCGAGAGCAATGAGCACATCCGAGGGACCAGAAAGAGGGCCTCTAGCGCGAGAATGTCAAAAGCCAAACCGTTCAGAGAATTGTTTTGCTGAATGACGCCAGTGATTCCTATGACAGTCAGCTATGGCGCAAAGCCGGGCGAGGCAGGACATACTTAACACGGCAAAAACGCACCCCAGCAGCATCATGATCAAGTCGCACACATTCCAGATGTCTGTCACGTAAAAGACCGATCCTGCATCTAGCCATTCGCTAAACTCATCGTAGCAGAACGCAGCAAGCCATATCCACAACACTACCTCGGTCGCTGTGATAGTCTCCAAGACTCTCTGGATCAGTACCGTATAATATAGATACAGAAAGATGAGGAAGAAGAATGCTTCGAAGCTTTTCATGTACTTGGGCACACGTAGTCGCGAATACAAATCTGTCGTCTCTGGGTTGTAAAGGCGTGGCGTCTTGGTCGCATGCACCGACAGAGAATCCCAAAATATGATTTCGCCATGCCATATGCCCGTCACGATGCGCTGCACCACATTCCGTCCCAGAAAACGCTTCGCGTTCGCAACCACAGCAATTTCCAGCGCATTGAGAGTTCGGAAAGCGACAGCTGGGTCGGTATCGCCACCCGCCAGCGTTGCGTCGTCGTCGTCAATGTCTTCTGTAGCGTACGAGACCGAGTCAAGCAGCAGCGAGCGCCGAGACGAGCTTCCCGCTTGGGCGTAGCGGAAATGGATTCCATAGTCCCCATCAGGATTTGTCTTTGTCCGATGCAGGAGCGGTGTCGATTCCGCGGAGGCTTGGCCCTCCTCATCAGTAGGCTGCTGCCGGCGATGCGTATGCGGATCGGGAATCTCATAGAGACAAAAGCGAACCGCGTCAGCGTCAGAAAGTCTGGCGAGAAAGCGCCATGCAACGATCTCGCAGGCCGCTGAGCGGCTTTCGCTCAGGGTCTGGTCGTGTCTGTCGGCATCATAGTGCCACTTTAAAGCACTGTTTACGTACGCGCGTGAGCAAGATCCCGGCAGCAGATAATGAACGATAGAACTTCTGTTGCATGGTAAAAAGGGAAGGCTTACAGGAGGGCATTCACTATGAGCGGGTTATGGCACGTTGCACCGAGGTGGTTGGCCAAGTCGCGGAGGCATGCGCCAGCGGATGTCGTCCGAAGCTGTTCAAATGTGTTTGGCAGCTCAATCACGGCGCGGAAATATCTGCACGATTAGGGAAAAAAAAGCGATTGATAGATTAGCGATCGATACAGCTTGATGGATATCATCGGCTCGGAGATGAAGTGAATCAGCGGCACGGCAAAGCCCGCGCCGCCATCATAATTACCATGCAGGATGAGGAAAGGGATGGTGAGATCGTCAGAGGGTACGGGAATTTAGGAGGTGTCACACATGGAAAGTTTCTTAATGACGGACCGAAAGTCTTCGTCATGGGCAATGTCGGGCAGCGGATATTCGTATTGCGCCGTGTCGACGCTCTCGTCGCGCGCCATATCGTGCACTGAGCATGCAGAGGCAGCGATCAATGTTAGCTCAGGCGGATGACAAGGCACTTGATATTGTGGCGCGTCAGGGGTCGGGAATCAGCGTCGCAATTTAATCGCCGCCACCCACACCAATCACGTCCCACTGCCATTTTAGGCGACATCAATGCTGGCGTTGTCTCACTATTTCGAGAAAGATGAAGACTCCGAAATAAAAACAACAGCGGATCGGCGCAGGTGAGAGCCTATGTGGCTGGATCGCATTCAGCGCATCCATGTTTCTAAAAGGCCTGCGTTGCTGCGTTAGACGTCCGCTGACCCAGACTCGTCGGACGACGACGAAGAGCCCATAGGGCTTGGCCAGGCGCGGGCAGAATATAATGGCGTCGACTCCCCAATTCTTATGCGGAGACCGTGGAAGGAAGATAGGCGTTACTCTGCTTCTTTCCTTTTCCTCGTTTCATCGTCTCTACTATACACGGGGCCGCTGTACTGTCGGGGTCTGCCATTCGTTGATCTAGAGATTCTATCCGATCGGCATGCAGCTCCGCGGCCTCTTTACGGCCATGAAAGATGAAGCTAGCTGTATCTTCCGTGCTACTCAAGATGGTGTTTGAATTATTACAGGCGCTTAGAGATTAGCTTCACGTTGAGGCAACTTGCAGCACCACGCCAGTGTGTGTCGTCTGTTGTCACGAAACTCTTCGGCAGATCTAGGGTAAGCCAGAACGAGGATCTACGTGATCGCAGCTCACGCCAGAGGCTCAAAAGGGCACGAGGAAGGCGGAGGCAGATATAAGCAAGAGTATTCAATTTAATTGCCTGGCAGACACTAGTTGCAATTTGCATAGTAGGCGTCGTCAAGTCTGCGAACGAATCCGACGATGCTGACTGGTGACGCGTACTCATGCACCAGGCCCCCACCACAGCCTCGCTGGGCAGGGCTGAGTGATCCCGGCACAACGGGCTCGACTGCAGCCACCAGGTGACGTCTGACGTCCTCACCCGTTCTTCTCGGATTGGTGCCGTTGGTACTATGTCCTTGGCTGCGCTAAAGCTCGAGTAGTTGCGAGGACGAATGAGCCTCGCATAGTGGGGAGTGAATAAATATAGCACTTCGTTTATCAATATGGAAATGTGGGCAAAAAGGTATTATATATGCAGCTAGCTGCAGGTCAGGTTTTGAAAGTTGGAGGAAAATAAACACATTTATTCGCGTGGGCCATTGATCATCATGGCTACTCCTACGACCAGCAGCCCGACATCGACGACAAGCAGCACAGCTTCACCGAGCTGCACCACGGCCGTGCCCGACAAATACGGACATGTACCTTTTGACGCTTGCAACTCCTACTACAATGACAATCCGAGTTTTGAAGCGAATTTGGCTTTTGCAGTTCTATTTGGAGCAAGTTTCGTGGCACACATTGTGCAAGCAGTTGTGTATAAGAAGGTACGGGACCCAGAGCATCGCGACGTACAGCAAGTCGAGTTACCGAAAAGCCTAACATTTATGAGTACAGCGATTTTGCTGGGTTGTAATTATGGGAGCTGCGTGGGAAACGGCAGCATTTAGTTTACGAACCATTGGTGCCCATCATCAGCAAGAGATGCAGTATGCGCTCTGGGGAACCCTCTTGTTCCTGCTGGCGCCGCTGTGTAAGTGCTGGTGCTCGCCACCACGTTTAACAACTTGCTCACGAGTTACATCGACAGGGATCAATGCTTTTGCCTACATGACGGTCGCACGCATGATTTACTTTGGCCTGCCTGAGAAAAAGATGTGGGGTGTCCGCGCCATCAAGCTGACTGTGCTGTTTGTGTGGCTCGACATCATCTGCTTTTTGGTGCAGCTGGCGGGCGGCGGGATGCTCTCCAACAACGACGATGCCAACTTGATCCGAATCGGTATGAAAGTGTACACGGCAGGCATCGGCTTGCAGCTCGGGTTCGTGGTCATCTTTGGGGTCATGACCGTGTGGTTCTACCGACGGATGCAGCAGGTGTCCCGCGGGGCAAGCATGGGGCGGCTTCGCTTTCTGATATGGGCCATGCTGGCGGTTCTCGTACTTATCATGGTGAGTTTTTTTTGTCGCACAATTTTGCGAAATGCGCTTCAATGCAAAAGGAAATGATCGCCTCGTCTGTCGTTTGATTTCTTACTGACCATTTGGCGAAAAAACCCACAGGTCCGCATCATTTATCGCTTGTTAGAGTTTGGACCGGGCATCAACACCGACAACAAGCTCATCACCAACGAGACGTACCCGCTGGTGCTCGATGCGATGCCCATGGTGCTGGCGCTGGTGCTGCTCAACCTCATGCATCCAGGCCTGGTGTTGCGGGGCCCGGACGGAGAGTTCCCCCGCGTGACGCGTCGGGAGAAGAAGGCGAGAAAACAGATGGCCAAGGAGGAGAAGAGGCGGCGCAAGGCGGAGGAGAAGGCGAGGAAGCAAGGCAAGTTTGTGGATGAAGAGCGACAGCAGCAGCCACCGGATGCGGACGACATGGCGAGGCTGGCGGGAGAAACAGATGGCTACGATGTGGGGGGCGGCAGAAGTGGCAGCAGCTGGGAGTTGCGGACAGTGCATGAGCGAGTGTAGTTGGTTGAAATATATAGAAGAGAAAAGCGACCAAAGCGCATGTGCATTTTCTATGAGGATATAATATCCAGACTACGCAGTCAATTGATTTTGTAATGAACAGGATATACGTGCCCATGAGAGTCTACCAGGCTGGACAGTTGCTGCAGCGCTAGTGGACTTGCGTGCGTATAAGAGACTGCTCGGGGTTCAATGGCTTTCAATCACAGCCGCCAATCAATATTATTTCCATCAAAGAGTGTTGCGCCTACGAATAAGCCTGCCCGTTTTAGTTTGACTTTTCTACAACTGGCTCAGATGCACATTTGCACATGCCAAGCTCCTTACAGCTAAGTCGTCGCCAGGTAAGCTGACAGTCGCAGGCGGCACTGCCACTAGAGAGAACCCGCATTCGTGACCGTGTCTAGACGAGATAAGTAGGCAGAGATATTTCGCACAATATCAAGAACGGAAATATTTGCGCCGTTGTCCTTTGAAAGCGGGGGACGTTGGCGAAGGCTGATGGTGCCGACAGGTCTCTGCATTTCGTGACCCAGTGTTGGCAGATAAAAATCCACCTTCATCACGATAACCAGAGGTAGCTACTT
The DNA here is from genome assembly GCA_029218145.1 of Aphanocladium album. NCBI lineage: Eukaryota > Fungi > Ascomycota > Sordariomycetes > Hypocreales > Aphanocladium > Aphanocladium album. Next base: position 10,990 of record JARDXD010001760.1, read on the forward strand.
TTGATGGCCAGCATGCCCGGCACATTATTTCTATACTAAGATTTGTTAGCCGCCAGAGGCTCAACTTGGACGCTCCATCGCTGTGTCAGAGTCTGAGTGCTTAGGATTGAGGCTAGGTCCTCGTGTCGTATAAGTGAGGGTCGCTAGTTGTGATGCTGCTGCCAATCTGTCTATCAAGAAAGCTGGGATCGTGGTTGGAGTCTCTCCCCATCTGAAATCTCTTTTGCAGTGGCTACTTGTGTATTGTGTACCGCGCAGATGCCGTGAATAATTGCGCTTATTGATCTGGTTGCCACTCTTTGTCCTTTGTCGGTAAGCTGAGCAGCGCTTGGTACTAAATATTACCTCAGAGAGTAACCACGGTAGTTGGGTAGCGTAAAGTCTTTCTCCCAGCTGTAGGTTGAAGCGGCAATTTCGAGGCTGCGACACGTCGAGCTCTAAGCAATCTAGTGAGCCTGTCTGGAGCAAGCCCTGACCATCGAGTAGAGACACAGACAGAAAGGGGCTGGCGAAGAATTGAGTTACCCGCTGTTGTGCCTAGCTTGCGACGCGCGCCGGAATTGGGTCGCGCGGCCTATCTCAGCTACTGGCACGAGTTGCAGCAAGGTACCCGAGGTGGGCCAGCGAGCATGCTGTCAGGTACAGCTGCGCAGCTTGAAAGTTTAAATGGAATATGAATTTGCTCGCTTTTCCAGAATATGAGAAGATGGCTATTCATCATGCCAAAGCTATCTTGTCAAATGAGCTGCTGTGCTGTATGGCAGGTCCGGTTCGAGTCGTGTCGGCTTGTGGAGCCGATCAGATCGCCGAGATAGCTCTTACACGGTGGGTGGCCAATGGCAAGCTTCAGGCGGGCAGAGGCCCTGTAAACAGCCGGGACGACTAATTGCCCGTTTGGGAAGCGGCAGCAAGAGATGCTACCAGTAGCTCTCCGGCTGCCAGTGCCAGCGTGTGTCCGTCCTGGGCGTAGCAGGACTTGGCGCAGGCTCTTGAGTTTTTCTGCATCTGGTGTAATGATACTCCTCTTCACAGTGCTCCAAGAGCGCACTATCAAGATAGCAAGAGAGAACAACTTATAGGCTGCACATGACATCCTTTTCCCGTCAAGTTTATTTTTGCGCCAGTGCTGACCTTTTCTTGTCTGTGCGGTGCGCAAGTCCCAAAGGCCGCGGCAGGCCAGAAAAAGAAAGGAAGCGGGGACGCATATGGCACGGTCGGCCAGCCATTCTGTGCATGTTTTTGCTTTTCTCTGCTTGGCTGTAATCTTGCGTGGGTGGCTTATTCTTTTTTCCTTTTGTTATTGTTTGTCTTGGGCGACCCTCCCCTTGCGTGCTGTACCGTGCGAAGGGACCCAAGAGCACTGTGAGACAGGTGTACTGACGTCGCCGTTGCAATAGTGCTGCGGCGGGTGACGCGTGCTGTGGCAGGTCTCCGCACAGTGTAATCTTCGTCCCAGGACGGGCTTTGCATGTCTCGGAATTGAGATAACACGATATTCGCAACAACATGGATGTATTCGCAACGAGACCACGCCATTTTTGCGGTTTAGCTGTAAGCAGCAGCTGCTTCTTGTTTTCCTCTAGCAAACCTTGGTATTCGGGTACCTACACACCCGTTCCTGTCCCGTAGCTGGCCACCAACCCAATGCAGCTTCATGCTTTTTCACTTTTCGCTTTTCGCTTTTCGTCCAGCCAAAAGCAATGACGCACTCACGCTTCAGAATATCCACGGGCCTCTCTCCTCATCTCTAGCGTCATCCCCTCCCAAATGGGTGTATGTCTTGGTTTCCTAGGTCCTTGATCCAGAAGGCCCCAGTTCTTCCCGCCTCTTGACCCTTCTCGTCGCTCTCGTCCCTGTATTGCATTGTGACTGTCCCCATCCAGGCTTTGCTTCCCTGTTACTCTGACTTCTGTCTGCCCTTGATCCTCGCGCAATTTCACCCCGTCTCGCCAATTGTCTCGTCTTCTTTTCCAAACCTTTAGAGTTTTTCCGCCACCAGCAGTACACACTAAGCCCTTGCTGTGCCAGCCTGCCTGCCTTGTCTCCTCCAGGTGGCTGCCCGTTTGGTCCATCACCACCCACCTCTTCCTCCCTCCTCCCTCTCTTTCACTCTCTCTCCCCAGCCTGACTCTTGCCCATCCCTTCGTTTCTTCCCTTTGGTTTCTCCCCTCAGCCCAGCCTCTCCATGGTTCTGTAGTATACTGCTGGTTATCGCTCATTTCACCTTTTTCTTCTTTCTATTGCCTTTTTGCAGAAAAAGACGTTATTTTTGCATCGTTGGCGAGCTTTCTCTCGTACGATACTAGGCTTTGCAACGTTGGCTGTCGGCTGCCACTTGCATTGCTCGTTCGCTTTCACAACGCCCGCCCGAGTCAACCGCGCAAACAAACGCCGTATTTTAATTTCTTTTCCTTCTCTCACATCCGAGAAACAGATCAACTCGACACCATACTTCGGCTTTTTCCCGACAGTATAAGACGTTACCATCATGGCGCCTCGTCCAACATCCTCGCGACGTTCGGCCAACGCCATCACAGCTTCGCTGCTCTTCTCGACTGCCATTGTTGCTCCCGTCGCTAGCCACGCCCTTCCACGCCAAACGATGCGACCGACCGGCACGATGGATATTCAATCTTGGCCGCTCCAGCCTACCATGGCGCCCGCCATTCCCGCCGTGCTCGTTGGTCGCGATTTCAACACCGTCTGCGGTTACATAGGAGGCAACCCCGATCTGCCCGCGACCTGTATGGCCGGTTCCCACTGTGTCGTCGACCCTAAGAATAAAGCTATTGGCTGCTGTCCTGACGAAGGCGACTGTGCTACGGGCATCTTCACCGGCTGTGCCGACTCAAACAACCCCGGCCAGGGCGTCGTTGATCCTCACATTTTCACCTGCGGCGCTGGCGATGTTTGTTACAAGAACACCTTTGAAGGCGGTTACTTCCAGTATGGTTGTGGCTCGGCCACCAATATGGCCACCACGGTAGCCCTCACCGCTTCTGGGGAATCATCCATCGCTCACACCAGCGTTTCCGTTTCCTTGCGTCCTACTACGACTCTGGCTTCGACTACTGGTGGCTCATCATCTAGCACTTCTGGCCGCTTGCAGGGCGCTAATAAGTCCAACTCGTCTAGCAAGGACGAGGAAGGAAACAGCCACAGCCACACTGGCGCCATCGTTGGTGGTGTTATCGGCGGTCTTGCAGCTCTTCTTATCCTTTTGGCTCTCGGCATCTGGCTCTGGCGTCGCAACAAACGATCCGCTACCCCCGAGGCTGAGGAGGAACCCAAGTTTATCAGGCAAGTCATTCGCAACTCTTGAATCAGAACTCGTTTGCTAACCATTTTTAGTCGCCCACTGGCTAGCCCCGAAACCGACTACGAAGGCTCGGACGACATGACTGACACCCGGCCTGCGCCTAAGCCTCCGGGTTCTGGCCGCCAGTATGACGACACCGAATCATGGCCTATTCCTCCTGCGACTAAGGGTGGCATTATCGGTGGCGTCCAAATCGCCACGGACACGGACCAGACTCCGCTGACGCACGAAAACGCCCTCTCACCAACCAATAACATTAACAACTTTGCGCCTGTGAACACTGGCAGCGTGCCTCGCCGTGGTGGTGAGCGTCCATTCTGGCAGCAGACTGGCGGTGGCCGCACCCGAAACCTAACTCGATCGTGAGCAACGGACAGTTGAGGCGACGTTGTGTATATACCGTCTGGGAAGTGAAGATATTGGTGCGCCAATGAACAAAATCTGCGAGTGATATCCACGGGCTGGAGTTTGGGGACGGCATGGTTAAGCCATGCTGACGTTTTTTTTTCTACCTTCTTTCTCTCTTTTACTTTTGACTTTCGTTACACCACACGACATTACCCCTTCTATCTTCCTTTCACTCTTTTTACTCTTTCCTCTACTTTAGTTTTCTCACCATGTGTATACCCAAGTTCCGCAAGTTGTGCGGCGGGGAAACAGCGACGGAGGCTGAAAAAAGTTGATCAATGCAGCACAAGATGCATTTACTTTTTGTCTATGGATGGCCGCTTGATGACTGTCCCCTTTTATGTAATAGCTTCGGTCGCTAAGCTTAGCGTAGTGCTTAATGTCTATTATCTGCCATTAATCCATCTTGCCTCTGAAATTGACGTGTCTGTATGTGCCTGAATATTTTTTTTTCTCCGTGATCTGCGATGCGTCCTGTCCTGATCTGGAAATACGTCAGTTTGAGACCCGACCCCGCATGGAGCCGAGCAACGGCCGCAGTGCCGTGAAACGCATTCCAGTCTGTAGTTGGGACGACGGGACGTGTTCAAACAGTAGGCAGGTAATCGTTTGTGAGCCGACAGAGGTATTTTGCAAATGCTTGCACGAGTTGTTCGTTTCCATGTCTTTTCTGTGCTGCCAACTGGTGGTGATCCCGCGTAGTGAATGTTGTAAGTGGACACAACTTCCACCACCGCCAGCTTCAACACTGCTCCATTTAGTACCTGACATTGAAAGAAGTGATGGTGTTCTTTGCGGTATAAGAATTGAAAAAGAGTCAATGGAAAGAAACGCTCAATTAAAGATATATGCTGAAATATTCAATGGTCCCCGTCTCTCCAGGCTGTCCATCTCCTGATCTGTCGGCAGTCCCAAGATTTGCTCCACTTTCCCTCGACATATGAACTCGTATTACTTGTATATAAAATCCCGATATAATGATACAATGAGATGCTACGTTCATCAAAAAGCAGCGTAAGAAAAGACAACAAAAATGTAGCCACCCACGTAGACCAAAACGCCAGAACTAGTGCGGTATCAAATCACCAGCCTCGAGCGCGGCGTCGGCATGGGCTAGCAGCTCGCCCTTGGCGTACCGCACCATCATGTCCTCGTCCGGGTTCGTAAAGCTCGCCCCCGTAAACGCGGGCAGCACCTTGGTACACTCTGTCAGGTCGTTGATGTTGGGCACGCCGAGGAGCGACAGGCGCACGTACTCGCGCGCGTAGTCCTCGTTCCACCGCGTCTGGCCCGCCGCCTCCTCGCCGTACATGCCAAAGTAGCCAGTCGTGCGCGGGTCCGTCGCCAGGTTGGTGTCGCTGACGAAGCGCACAATCTTGTCCGGGCACTTCTTGGCCGACGTCTCGCGAAAGTAGACCGTGTCCCAGATACCCGGCGTGGTGTCCTGCGGCGCGCCCGTGCGGTTGGCGTAGACCTTGGTCTGCTGGCTGGCCGTGTGCGCGCCGAGCAGCGCCACCACGCCCTGCGCCGAGATGGTCTTGTCGGCAAACATGGCGAGGATGCTGTCGGCCGTGGCAAACGGCGACGGCAGGTTGCCCTTGGGCGCGGGCTTCGGGTTGTCCCTGCGGCCGACAAAGGATCGGATCCGGGGCCCTTGCGGGCAGACGACGGCGCCGACGGTCGCGCCCATCTGGATGAGGTCGGCCATACTGATGCCGTAGCCCTTGTACTTGTCCCACCACACGCGCATTTGTGCGCAAATCTGCTCCAGCCCGCCGTTCTCACGGCGCTCCTCGCACTCGTTGGCCAGCAGGATAGAGCCGTCCGCGCCGCCGTCCGGACCCGTCTTGCGCGACCAGCCGCCTGCATCGTGGAACCCGAGACGCACGGCGCCGCGGGCAAGCTTGTTGCAACGGCCTGCCGTGCCGACCATGGCGTCGCGCAGCTCATCGGCAATGTGCTTCCATATGCAGCAGGTGTCGGCGGCGCAGGCGGGCGAGCCCTTGGCGCCAGGCGCTGTGTATGTCGAGAAGAGGTCTTGCGGGTTGATCTGGCCGAGGAGGATGTGTTTGATGGCGCTGCCCGTGGATGTGAGGCTGCACTCAGAGAGGTGCTCGAGGTCGCCGATGAGTTCGGGGACTGGCCGTGGTGAGGAGTCGACTTGGTTGGAAATTTCGTCAATGGTATCCTTGAGGCCTGGGTAGGCAACGGCTCCTCCCACGACCATCACCAGCCCGGCGATGGCTGCTGTCGGAACCTTCATTGTTCCAGAGGTGTGTCGAAACAGATCGATCACTGTAATAAGCGAATGAATTACAGGTCGGTGCAAAGGAAAATAAAAGAATGACAGGCGGCAACGAGGCCACAACGAATGCTATCCAGAACACACGCCGGCTCTCAGCAACGGTGCAGCTGGCAGCGGTGAGACACGATTATATTACATGCAGCCCTGGGAGGTATGTTCTCTGGTCCCTGGGCAGCCCACCCCCAGCCTTAACCTGCATCCAGGGCAGTGCAATACGAAGTCGCCTTCGCGAGCAACCACCCTCTCGGCTGCGTCTGCCGCAGACTGAGCTTAAGCCCAATGTAGCCATGGCGCGCCGGCAGCTTACCCAGTACCATGGTGAACGGGCCAAATGGAGCCTAGATTTCCCACGATGGACGGTTGCCCGTTGACTAGTGCTCCTGCTCATTTGCTAATATGGACCCCAAAAAAATCCAGTGTAAATCTTTTTTTCTTCTTCGTTTGACTCTATCCAGTTTACTGCTCTTTCTCTCTCATACCAACATCAACTCGCGTTGCAAAGTCAACCGTGCGGAGAGTCATGGTAGGTAGCTCGTGTTGGCTCCATTTTCAGGGCTGCAAACGGTGTTTATGAGATTGCGGTGGCGTTTTTGGCGTGCAAGCCCCCTTTTGCATGTTGGGCATAGTTGAAGTTTCAAAATACGGGGAAATTGCGCCCAATCCCAGATGCAACATTCTGCTCACTGCGCAGTTACGTTTTAGCGTAGTAGTCCTGGCACGTGCGGTTGCAAACCCCTGACATCAATAAAGCCGCGCCAGTTCGTCTCATTCCTCGTCAAGTGACGTAAAAAGCAACCAGTCGGAGCCAGGGTATTGACAAACAGGGGCTGTCGGCAATTTGTTGTTCAGACTATTCGTTTGGCATTACGGTGTGTGTAGATGCAGATGGCTGGTTGACAGTTTGGCGCTGTCGATATCAATGTTTCCGTGCTATTGTGGTTCTTGCTGGCCAGTAATCGACCACAGCTTGATGGCGGATCCATCGAGTATCCTTGTCCTGACGCTGCTACCACGGGAACCACCTTGACTGCTGTCAATGTCGGTGTCAGAGGGATGTCGCCAAGCACCAGCGCAAGTGGCAGCAACGGAACCACTCCGATGGACAACTGTGCTGCTTATTGGCGCTTCGTGTGCATCCCAGTCCCATCTGGATTCCACCACGCCGTAATGCAGACCAACCTCATCCCACACCTTTACCAAGCCGGATTCAGTGCCAGCCCAGAGTTCAAAGCCAGGGCCGTCATTTGCACTGCCAAATGTGTCGCATGTTAGTCTTTGCTGCGTCTGGCAGTTTCGGCCCGACAAAACGCTGAGAAGCTTGCCGTTCCCGCGAATGTCGTATACGAGCAGACCTGACGAGTGGCGTTCGTTGATGACGAGATATCTTCCGCATGGACTCCAACATGTCTGAACAATACCTTGGCCGCCAAAGTCCTTGCCAAATTCGTGCAAATCTGCTTCTGCGATGTTCCAGTTGGCGACGGCCTTGTCCACGCGGTACATGTCGTAGAGGCCCATCCACCGCGTCCAAGTTCCGGCAGCTACAACACCGCCGCCCGGAGCGTCGAGCGGCGAGTCGGACAATGCAGATACCGTGCCCTTCATTCCCACACCACCACCTTTCAAGAGATGCCTTTTCGAGGGTATCGTGTGAAGAGTGTGAACTGGTCCATCGGAGCCGGGACGAGATGCGTCAAAGTAGTCAATCCGATTCGCTGAGCCGCAGAAGAAATGTGTTCCTGGAGATGGCCATAGTATTGACGACGGTGTGATGTATTCTTCCGTCTCATGCCTCATGAGTTTGTACATGCATAAAGGTGCCGGCTTTTCTGCTTCGGTGGGAAAGGCATGATATAGATGTAGAGGGTGGTCTCGACAACCAACAAGGAACGTTTGTGTGGCTGAGTTGGCCAGAGAAAAATAAGGAGCTGGAGCAATGCACTGTGACGGTTCTGGGAGCTGAATACAGCTCTGCGGTTTCAACGACTGAACTGATTTGGCTTCTAAGAGGTCGGATGGCAAGACAAACGTCGAAACTCTGTTATCAGATGACCCGACAAGCAGCGACGTGCCATCTGCCGTCCACTGCGCTGAGGAATAATAGAAAGCGTTGTTGGCTTCCGAACTTGAATTGGCGGTACGCTGTGCAACCAGAGTCGCAGATGAGGCAGCTGCAGCTGGCGGTTGAGATGCTGGCGCATCTTGCGGTTGCGTGCTCGCGTCCATATTCCGCAGAGGGTTGGTTGCCTGGTTCGTCTGTATTTGCGTTATAGTTTGAGGGAGCTTGCATGCACTATGAGAGGCAGGACCCATCAAAACAGACGCCAATGCATACTTGCAAAAGGTCGCAAAACACCATTCGACGGTGGTTTCGGTTGTGTTGGCCAAGCAAATAGCGAGCAGCGGGCAGAGAGCTGTTTGCAGATGAGCAGGGTTTGACTTTGGCCAGCCAGACTCCAGTAAAGTCCACTGTTCTTGTCTGGGCGGTGGGGTACTGCCGTCACTGGAAGCACTGTAATTTTGGCCAGATGGCAGCTGCTTTAGGGGCTTCAGCGCTGTCCGGGGTGGTCCTTGGGTGCAATCCCAGCGAGGTGTCAGTGACGGGTGCCTGCTAGAGGGAGCCCTGGGAGCGCCTCCAGCCCGCCTAGAAATACGTCATTTGTGCCTGACAGGAGACCCAAGACGCTCATGCGCACTGGCCCAAGCTCCGCCTCTGCTGCCAGCCAGCAGCCAGCCAGCAGCCAGCCAGCAGCCAGCCAGCAGCCAGCCAGCGGCCAGCCAAGCGGCCAGCCAAGCGGCCAGCCAGCGCCGGTTGGGTGTGTGAGTGGGTGCTCGAAGGAATGAGCGGGCCATTTGCTTGGCTCTCCTGCTTGCTGCCGTAGCATAGCGTAGCGTGCCTAGCTCTGCGCTCGTGTACCGCGACAAGGTCATCCATCACTCGTATCTACCTACCCAGGTAGCGTCTTCAGCTCCACCACTCTTCGTCTGTGTCCATCTCTCCAACATCTTTGTCACGCACTTTTCCGAACCGACTCTTTAGCATCTACGCCCGCCGATTCTATTACGCACCCATTCATCCAAACCAGCTCCGCAGCCACTCGCACGCACTGCCACCGACCGCCTGCTACATCTTGTTTGCCGTCTGGTGACGGGCGGGCCGGATCCAGATCGCATCACAGAGCTCGTCCGCCGAACCTGCCCTCGACAGCATCTCCCATCTCACGTCTGCGTGTCTAGGCGTGCTAGCGCCTCCCGTCGCAGCCATGGATATCTCTGAGTTCTATGATGCGGCCGACCGTTGCGATGCTTTTCGCACGCCGCGATATCTCGAGGTGGTCATTTCCATGTGCGTCACAGCTGCCATCTGCTATACCCCGTTCCCTTTAAACCGCTAACATTATTCAAACTATAGGTTGATCCTCCTCGGACTTCTCGTCTCCTATCTCCCACAACATTACCGAATCATATCACGAGGTACCGCCGAGGGAATATCGCCATACTTTGTCCTTCTTGGAACCACGTCCGCCACAGCTGGCTTCGCCAACATATTGACTGTCCCACCTTCACGTGCGGCCATGAGCTGTTGCAAGGAAATCGAGGGCATCGAATGTGCCGCTGGCATGCTCGGCATTGCCCAGCTTGGAGCGCAGTGGCTATGTTTTATTCTCATGTACGCAACGCTGTCCCAGTCGCCTGCCTCTACCGTCACTGACATCATCTAGTCTCGTGCTTTTTCTCATGTTCTTCCGCTACGAGGACGCCTCTGTTCCGCAGGAGGAGCTTGCTGGCGAGTCGCCCAAGTGGCAGACCGCTGCTGCTGTTGGAATGCTCGCGTTTCTGCACGGTCTCATCACCATCGTCATTACGGGCGTCTTTGCCATCGCAATGCCTCAGCATCTCAACTTTTGGGCTCATCTTCTTGGTGTCATGGCCGCTGCACTGGCGGCCGTGCAGTATATACCCCAGATTTGGACGACATATCACGTCAAGCATGCTGGCAGCTTGAGCATTCCCATGATGTGTATACAGACACCCGGTGGTCTACTTTTTGCCGCCAGCTTATACATGCGTCTAGGCTTCGAGGGTTGGAGCACATGGGCCATCTACCTGTTGACCGCAGGCATGCAGGGAGCTGTACTGTTCCTGTGTGTTTACTACGAACTAGCAAGACGTCGCGAGCGTGCTGCTGAGCCCGAAGGCGCTCCTCTCATCAACGAGCCCGACTCCCCCCTCGACCAAACTAACCAACGACCAATTGCTAATCGCACGTACTCTGAGGGTTGGGAACGAGGTCTTCCAGGTCCATTCACTGGGCATCCAGAGCGCTACGCAGAAACTGAAGAAGATTTGGAGCATATTCAGGACCGCGAAGAACGGGCCATTGCGCGAGAGAGCCAGCCTCTGCTCAAGCCCGGCGGCATCGGCAACCCTCACAAGAATTACAAGTCGTCAAATCACCATTAATGGATTATATGCATATGGCGCTTGCCAGATTCTTCTCCTTGTTAGTTGATTTTTAGCTTAGAATAATGCTATTTTACAGCGTTGCTTCTGAATCCCCCCCTTCGAAACAGCCAGCGTGGGAGACCCAGCGACTATGACTAACTGCAAACAAACAGCACTCGCTCTGGTGGTCACAGGGGACAGAAACGCGTCATTCAAGGGTAAATTAGCAACGCCATTTTACGATATAATCCCAGCTTGTCATTTATAGTGCCCGCAGGCAGCGCCCATGAACCCTGCTGGCTTCTGACGCATCTTGCCCGGGTGCCCCACTAAATCGCTCCTCATGCGTTGCGCTAGCCCGCTGATTGGCCGCACAATCCACTTAAGAATATAGTAGCCCATGCACGCGCATCACGACAATGGAGTCATACTGCTGGTTCCCCAGGTTTAAACCCTCCTCATCGGCCGCTTTTCACTACGTTATCATCTTGCTGTCGAGGCATTGGCTACTCCAACCGCACAACCAGTGGTGCAACAGTCCCTTAAACACCTCACACGGCCGTCGTCCCTCGAACCGCTCCGGCGCTGCCGTACTCGGACCCCGCCATACTAACACGCACTCACCTCCCACACAACCATGGCCATCGGCAGCCCTGCTCCCCCGCAGCAGCACTCTGCGCAGACGCCCACGACGCCCTCGGGCATCGACATTGATGCGTGGACCATATCGGCTCTGCAGTCGCTCAGCGTCTCGCCGATTGCGCGCGGCACCGGCACTCCGCTGTCCATACCGATCGACGAGAATGTGCGCTCCGCCGCCCGCGCCGCCCAGACGACCGAGGCTCGCGCCGTCAAGTTCAATGCCGATGAGCCCGTGATGCCGCCTCGGCGGCCACCCTCCCGACGTGACAGCATGGCACGACGCGAGGCGCTCCTCAAGGGCAAAGAAGGCAGCCGCCAGCGTCGCCGGTGGGAAAATGGTAAGGCCTTGAATCAAAACCCCACCCACATTCAGCTGTTGTGAAGTATACCTCTCTCTAATGTTGCCGGTGTTGCACAGATCGCCTCATTGGTGTTCCCAACGCGCAGCCGCCTCAGCCGTCCGACTGGCAGGTCCAGCCCACACACCCCATCAATGACGTTCCCTATCAAATAGCGCAGTTTTGGGACCGCGGCGTGCGCGACCGCATCAACGACAAGACGAAGCGCCTGCAGGCCGCCCGCAAGAAGCAACAACTCCTCAGCGGCAGCGCTACCGGTCTGGGCGTCGGCGAGGTGCCTCGCGACCTGCGCGAGTCGGCGAAGCGGTCGCCCATCATCAAGGGCTGGGTGCGCGCGCTGGAAGAGCCCGTGCGGCAGTTTGTCCACGCCCAGCACGTGCAGATGACGGCAGTTGCGGCGGCCACGGCCACGGCCAAGGCCAAGGAGCAGGCCATTGAGGACAGCTCGGATGAGCTGGACTCGGATGAGGAGGAAATTGTGTTTGCCGGCCGCTCCGATGCCATGCGCGAGCTGCAGGAGAAAAAGGCCAAGTGGCGCGCGGCACACAGAGAGGTGTCGAGAGAAACGGTCGACTCGGGGGTGGTGTTTGACTCGTTTGGGGACGGCGAGAGCGCCTCGTTTAAGCGCTGGCTGACGCACTCCATCTCGGACTACTACGGCCTCGCGTCGAGGTCCGTCCTGGTGGGCAGCTCGTCGCAAAAGGTGGTGTACGTCGGGCTGAAGCAGGCGCAGTCAATGGCGCCGGCGCTGTCCAGGATGCCACGACCGCTGTGGGAGCTGTGCTGAAGAGATAAAGTTAAATTGCTCTTTGCTTTTTGTCTATTATTTTTGTTGGCTGTGGCTCTAGATGACCTATATACACGGGGACAGCCCCTCCCGCGTCCTGACGGACGGGAACATATTTCTCTGCGCTTTCTTTAGACATTGGATCTAGACGTTGGGTACATGAACATAGACTGGATCGTCCTTTCATTGTCTTCTTTTCCTTGCTTACGATATGCCAATCAGGGGCTATTTCAGAGCCGTACGTGGCTTTTTGGCACCACGAAGGGCCATGAATGCAGAGACCAACTTGGATGTCGCCCCAGGGTCGTCGACAGCAGGCAAGATGGTCTTGTTTGTTCTGAAACGTGGCGAGCGAGTGCTAGCTGATGCTGAAAGAACTTGTTCAGACATGCTTCGCTGCAATTTCAACTTGACCAGTGCATCCAAAGAATTCTTTGGAAGCTGTTTTACTTTCAAGGTACTTGTCGTTCCCGCAGACTCTTCAATTTCGTCATCTTTCATGCTGTCAAGTATACCCATAAGGTTATGATTGGACATTTTCTTGCTTGATAAGGCATTTTGTTTCTTCGGCTCGATGAGTCCATCCTCTTCAAAGCAGCGGACACGTTGCGCCGGAAGTGGCGCCCATAGGAGCGCTTCCTCGAGGTTCGTATCGATCGGCAATGTGGGTAGCTTTTTATGATGCTCCCAGCTTTGCATGTCGCTTCCCGGGGATATTCGGGTTCCGATCGAGCTTATTTCTGGATCATGAAGAGTCGGTAATGGCATCAGTAGGTTGTTAATTTGGTCTATTTTAGAGGTTTTGCTCTGGATTTCGGCGTTTTGTTCCTCGTCGGCGAAGAATGCATCCTCAAAGAAGGAATGAATCGGACTCTTCTGCGATTCCACCTCAGAAAAACGTATTCTATCGTTCTCCCGAGGCTGGCCGGCTGCAAAGCTCTCCAAATCCTTCAACTCATTATCTGGAGTGGCCTTAAGACTGGTAGCTGGCCTCGGTGCCAAGCAGCTTGACGACTCCTTGCGGACAATAGAGTATGCCTCAGGAATGGGCCGCGACTCGGCCAATTGCCGCAATGGATCTTCTCTATTATGAGGAGATAATTTGGGACTATAAGACAAGTCCACCTGTTCGTGCCTTGGAGATTGTGGAGGAGTAATTGCATCTTCGTGCACGGCAAACAGCTGTTATACTTCAGAGAAACTTCGATGAAGAGCGCAGAGCTGTAACCCACCTCTAGGTCTGTATTTATCCCGTCTTCAAGTAGCGCTTGTACGGCGGTTGAGGACGCAAGTTGCTCGTAGTCCACCTTGTAGGCGAGGGCATGGTGCAATCTGTCCATGTGAAGTGGAAAGTCGAGACCTTCATCCCTCTTTCTGTCGACAGAGATGAGAGGCAGAAACTGCGCAGACAGGCATGTAGTCGACCCGAGTGTGGTAACACTGGAGGTATTATCGTCATTCGTCGATGTCTCTATTTCCGGTAGCTCGACTAAAAGGTCATGTATCCGGTCTCTTGCAAATGGCCATGTAGTTTCCGTGGAAGTTTCGACCTCCTTTGACAAGCCATCGACTAAATGCTCAACGTCGAAATTGATCGAGCTTTCCGTTAGATCTATATTGCACTGTAACGATCCGTGATCGAATAAATCCTTTGAAGATACGTCGAGAGATGACTGCAGTCGAGCCAAACAGGCCTGTGGCGAAAACGCATCGTGACGATGGCTGTAGAATAGGCCATTTCTCTCTGCGTACGTAAGTGCGGACATTTGATCATCATCCATTTGACTAACATTTCCAACATTGTTTCGGGCAGTCTATGTCATTTTGAAATCCGATTTGCTGATCCAGTGCCGATGCCACTCTCCCGCGTGAGGAATGTTTTGTCAGCGGGAAACTGCATGGTCCACTGACCTACGACCCGGGTGCAAGCGAGGAGCGCGTTTGCAATGTCACGATTACATGATTTGCAGCATAAATCTTGCAGCTGCAATACTTTGAAGACTTGATTGTACGTATTTTTCGGAATAAGTTATTTTCTTGCACCTATATCGCCGCCCTTCTCGGAGTTTGCTTGGGATTCGTTGCGCCGACACATCTAAACTCCGGCACTTGCACCCCACCAAAGCCAGCGGGCCAGGCGCGGGCCAACGCTAAAGCTGCGCCAAAGACGACTAGTGACGCACTTTACTCGCCATTGAGCTCTCGTGGAAGCTCTTCGCGAGAGCATAACCTACGCCTTGCAACACACCTCAAGGCCACACACCTCATCATGGCGTATGTAGCGCCTGTACATTTACCGACGAGCATTCGCCATGCGATTCGGCTTCAATTCAGCTCCCCGGACCACGAGGACCTCGTCGTCGCGTAAGTGTGCCCTTCTGCCTAGGGCGGGCTGGTGGCATCACGGCCCTGTGCTGGCATTTTGTCCCCCCGCGCTTGATTGCTAATCAACTTCTCTACTTAGAAAGGCGAATCGACTCGAAATATGGCGCGTCACGCAAGAGGGCATGACCTGCCTGCACACCAAAGCGGTGCACGGCACGATATGCATGCTGCAGCGTTTGCGACCCAAGGACGCCACTACCGATCTCCTCTTCGTCGGTACCGAGCGACTAAAGTATTTTTATGTATCCTGGGATCCCGAGAAGAACGAAATGTTCCATATCAAACCAGCGATAACCGACATCGCCGAACCCTATATGCGCGAGTCGCAAAGCCAGAACAAATGTCTGGTGGACCCTACCGCCAAATACATGGTGATGCATTTATGGGAGGGCGTGCTCAACGTGTTCCGCCTGCCTAGTAGGCGCGGTGCTGCTGATAAGCTCGAGAACATGGAGCAGATTCGCCTAACGGAGCTGTGGATGAAGGACAGCACATTCATCCACAGCCGTACTGGCCACCCACGCATCGCCTTTCTCTACAAGACGCAGCTCGACCAGGAGGAAGCTCGTGTCGCCGTGTACAGGCTGACAAAGGACGACAAAGGCAGCGATGTATCCAAATTCGACCCCCACAAAGATCGAGAGCTTGATCAAGTCATCGCCGACCCCTACGCGTCTATGCTGATCCCTGTACCTGTGCCCGAGGAAAAACGATATCATGTCCGAAATAACGAAGGGGCCAGGGCACACTTGGGCGGCCTGCTGGTTGTTGGAGAAACCCTGTTGACCTACTTTGATAGTTTGACCTATTCGAGTGTTTCCTCGGCGCTTGACGAGCCCAAGATTTACGTTGCCTGGGCCATGTACGATGACACGCACTATTTCCTCGCCGATGATTACGGACGTCTGGACCTGATGACCTTGGAAACGCAATCAGAGCCTACCGGAGTGGTTGTTACGGGGATGACTGTCGAGTCCCTGCGATTTCCCGACTCCAAGAACCTCACTTCTCGAGCCTCAAGTCTCGTGTATATGGGTGACGGCATGCTCTTCCTGGCTTCCCATCATGGCGATTCTCAGCTCCTTCAAATCGACATAGACTCCCGAATAATGTACCCTATCAAGCTCCTTTCTAATAATGCCCCGATTTTGGACTTTGCGATTATGGATATGGGTAATAGAGAGGGCGACAATCAGCAGGGAAACGTATTCTCCTCGGGTCAGGCTAGAATTGTTGCCGGATGCGGTGCCTACAGAGATGGATCGCTGCGCAGTATAAGAAGTGGTGTTGGACTGGAAGATCACGGTATCTTGGACGAAATTCAAAATACCAAAGGTCTATTCACGATCAAGTCTTATGGTTCTGAAAAAGTTGATACACTTATCGCATCTTTCGTCATGGAGACGCGTGTCTTTCGATTCGGCACGGAAGGGGATATCGAAGAGGTCTACGAGTTCTCTGGCATGAATCTGGAAGCAGAGACGCTAGTCGCAAGGAATCTGCCCAATGGGAACCTACTTCAGATAACAACCAATGATGTTGCCGTGCTGGACCTCGAAAATGGGATGAAGATATCCTCATGGACGAATGATAGTGGTGGTGAAGTCACAGCTGCGTCAAGCAACGGAAAGTGGGTTCTACTCTGCATTGACGGGACTATTCTTGTGTCGTTGAATATCGAAAAGGATCTCGCAGCTTGCGTACAACAGTACCAAGGAAACGACGATTCGGGCCAATCTGATCAGATCTCTTGCCTCCACGCCTCTCCGGATCTCATTGATTACGGCGTCGTAGGATGGTGGAACTCAGGCAAGATAACGATCGTCGATCTTGCGACACTCAGCGCCAGGCATGGCGAGACACTTCAGCAGACTAGTGATGCTGCCTCAGTGCCTCGAGACATGTCTCTGGTGCAATTACACCCGCGGAATACATCTGGTCCTACGCTTCTAGTTGCTTTGGAAGACGGAACAGTCATCAACTTTAACGTCTCTGAAGATCTTCAACTATCAGGTAAAAAGACTGTCACGTTGGGCAGTAGTCCCGCACGGCTGCATATTCTACCGGAAGGTGATGGCACTAGCAGCATATTTGCCACTACCGAACATGCTAGTTTGATATATAGCTCCGAGGGTCGCATTATCTACTCTGCCACAACCGCAGATGACGCTACTTATGTTGCGCCGTTTGACTCAGAGGCATTTCCGGATTCAATATTGCTCTCTACCGATAAGCACGTTCGCTTATGCCATGTCGATAAGGAGCGTCTCACTCACGTCAAATCGCTCCCGGTGTACGAGACAGTTCGTCGTGTCGCTTATGCACCCGGAATCAAGGCCTTTGCTCTTGGCTGCATCAAGAAAGAGCTGATTCACAACGAAGAAGTCATCACAAGCTCAGTGAAACTGGTCGACGAAATCATTTTCCAAGAACTCGGCGCTCCACTGCAACTCAATGCTTCAAGCACACTAGAAATGGTCGAGAGTGTCATTCGTGCTGAGCTTTCTGACCATACTGGCACGCTTGTGGAGCGCTTCATAGTTGGCACTAGCTTCGTCACAGACGCAGAAGTCGGCGAAGCCGGAGAGACACGAGGTCGGATACTAGTGCTCGGCGTTGATGAGGAACGCCAGCTATACACTATTGTCTCACATAACCTCAAGGGTGCATGCCGCTGCTTGAGTGTCATGGATGAGTACATCGTCGCTGGTCTTTCCAAGACTGTTGTTGTCTACGGCTATACCGAAGAGACCAGTACCGAGGGCTCTCTGCAGAAGCTTGCAGCTTATCGCCCAGCTTCTTTCCCCATGGCACTTGATGTATCGGGAAATACCATTGGTGTGGCTGATCTGATGCAATCGCTGTCTTTGGTGGAGTTTACGCCACCTAAAGATGGAGAGCCAGCCAAATTAGAGGAGAAGGCCAGACATTTCCAGGCAGCATGGTCTACTTCAGTTTGTCATTTGGGCGAAGAGAGATGGCTTGAAACTGATGCCCAAGGCAATATCATTGTGCTTGAGCGAAATCCAGATGCCCCCACTGAGCAAGATCGTGGCCGTCTCGAAATCACTAGCGAAATGAATATTGGCGAACAAATTAACAAAATCCGCAAGTTGAACGTCGCGCCGACAGAGAATGCCGTTGTGTCGCCAAAGGCTTTCCTTGCATCGGTATGTCTGTCAATTCTTTTACCAACCCTGTCGCTAATTTATTTATTTTTCTGCATCTAGATCGAGGGTACGCTGTATCTCTATGGCGATATTGCGCCAAAATACCAGGATCTGCTCATGACATTGCAGACAAACATCCAAACGCACGTGAACTCGGCTGGGGAGATCGAGTTCAAATCTTGGAGGTCGTTCCGCAATCAAGTTCGAGAAGCAGACGATCTATTCCGTTTTGTTGACGGTGAAATGGTGGAGAGGTTCCTTGACCTGGACGAGTCAACCCAAGCCGAGCTCTGCAAGGATCTCGGTCCCAGCGTGGAAGATGTACGGAATTTGATTGAAGAGCTGCGCAGGATGCATTGAGGCAGTGTGGGGAAAGATACCGAGAGTCATTTACGTCAAGTTGTTGTATAGTGAGGGTGTATTTAGAGATACTGGATAGAAGACGTGAAAAATATAAATGGCATATGCAGCAACTGAGAGCGGATGCCAGACTTTTAAGCTAATCATCGCGTTCTTACACATCAGAGAATATTAAGAAAATCTAGGACAAAAATATTCAAAGTATTCAAAATACTAGGAATACTAGAGATACTAGAGATACTAAGTAGTAGCTTTTTATTCAAACATTTTGCTGTCTTTATATGGGCATAAAATACTAGCAAGCTTGTAGTCTTACTTAGTTAGTGAGTGTCCAATAGGCTGCAGAATAAGGCTCGACCTATGAGTCACCCCTAAACGAGCCTTGCGATGCTCCTCTTTTATTATTGTCTCATCAGCTTTTGACCTTCACAATTAATTTCACAAAATATGCCACAATACGGTTCATAATGGATTGCAGTTGGCACAACGCACTCCATCAGTCGCGGGGGCTAGAATCCAAGGCTGTACTCATTGGCGGAGCAGTGGCAGTGCTACTGCTGTCGCTTTTGACACTAAAGCGATTCCTGGTTACTCCGAAGATGGAAAAGCATCAAAGCACCTATCGCGATGAAGATGGCGAGGCGACGAGACATTCAGCGGCCCTGTGCACGGCCGCCATTCCAAGGGCAGTACTGAACGCGGCGGCTATAGCCGGCCTCTCGACTGAGCTATATCGACTGTTTGCTTTCGCGGGTCCGCCAAGCAAGGCTCTCTCTTGTTGGATTCCGTTAATTAACTGGGTACGTGCAGCAAATTCTTGCAGTACAGTTAGTGGAAGAGTTCAAATCACTAATATGCAATAGGCACTCTTATCGATGCAGGCATTCATTATTAACCAAGAGACCCGGTTTCTTCATCGATATATGCATGGAATATGCTTAGCTTATTCAGCCGCCCTCTCTCTGCTGCTTTTTTTGCTGAACATGGGTCTTAGAGCCGGGTCAAGTTGGTTCGAACCTGGTATATTGCTCACAATTATTGTGGGAAGCACATCAATCCCAAGACGCCCGGCAGTCTTCCGGGGCAGCAAAGCAGTCGATGGCCAGTTCTCCGCATCAATCCTCGATAGGCTTTCTTTTGCTTGGGGACCTTTTCATCGCTCCAAAGTGCCAGTAAACTTGAAGTTAGAGGATCTTCCTGAAGTCGGGCATATGTCTAGAGCTCGAGTTATTAAAAATCTTTTCGAAATTCGAGGCGGAGCTGGCGAATTATCGGAGCGGCTGATACGAGCATTCTGGCCGGTCCTATTGCAGCAGTGGCTACTCGTCTTCGCTGCTGCATTCTCACAATTTAGCAGCCGCTTTGCACTCTTCAAGCTTCTTCAAACTTTGGAAACACAAACCGACCGCAACGAACTTGCCGGTTTCTGGGTGGTAGCCCTTGGCCTTGGATTACTGGCTGAAACTTTTTCGAAAAGCTGGCTGACATGGGTCACACAAATGAGACTGCAAATCCCAATCGAGGGCATGCTGAAGACGCTTGTTCTTGAGAAAACTACACGTCGCAAACTAACGAGCGAAGAGGCTTCGGCAAAGAAATCGAATACGGCCGGTGATGCAACGGAGGAGAAGCCGTCCTTGACAGAACTCGTCTCGAATGATTGGTATGGCTTACGACGCTTCGAGCTGCGAGGAAGCACCGACTAATATTTGAAACAGCATGGAAACTGCAAACGCTTGCGCGCATACCCACCATTTTCTAATGATTGCTTTCAAGCTCATTCTCGATGTTGGGTATCTTGCTCAGTTGCTTGGCTTCAAGAGCGTTCTGGTAGGCAGTGCAGCATCCCTATTGTTGGCGCCACTTTCTACTAGGCTCTCTCAATATCATCGTAAAGAAAGCTCGAAAAGAGCGAAAGCTCATTCGGCAGTCTCAAACCTGATCATGGAAGCCTTGCAGAATCTTCGGCATATTCGGCTCTCATCTATGGAGCATATTTGGCAGAAGAGACTGGCCTCAGCTCGAGGTGAGGAGCTAAAGCAAATGTGGCGAACAGATATTGCAATGGCTGCGTTGAGCCTGGTGGTGAATCTCGGGCCCGTCTTGCTGGCCTCCTTTGCTCTTTCCACTTATGCATATGAGACAGGGCATCTGACATCTTCGGTTGCATTTCTTTCTCTCAACCTTTTCAACAGCCTTCATGCGGAATTTAAAGAAGTGCCGGGGCGTATAACTGATGCGCGTACGTCCTGGTCTAGCTATGAGCGTCTTCAAAAGTTTTTCAAAGAACCAGAAAGGCAGCTCGTTGCTAAACCAGCGCAAGCTCTGGAACTGCAGAATGCAGATCTGACTTGGGGGTCCTCTTCTCCAGACCAGTCTGGCTGCGCCACAGACTTTGCTTTACGAGAGGTCAACCTCAAATTCCCTACAAACGCGCTAAGCATGATCACGGGCAACACCGGTTCTGGTAAAAGCTTACTTGTCGCCGGTCTCCTCGACGAGGCTGATGTTTGCGTGGGAAGTCTCCTGCGGCCGCCCTCACACAAAGGTTCGAGTTCGAGTGAGAAGCTGGATCAGGGGCCCGCTTGTAGCACAGCTGTGGTCTCTCAACCACCTTGGATTGAAAACTGCACACTGAAAGAAAACATTGTTTTTGGGTCCAGATTTGACGAGAGCCGCTACAGAAAGGTTTTGGAGGCATGTGCCCTGGAAAAGGATCTCGGCGTTCTGCCGAAAGGCGACGCGACCGTCGCCGGCCTGAACGGAGCATTTCTCAGTGGCGGACAAAAGTGGCGAGTAGCTCTCGCGCGCGCCTTTTACTCTTCTGCCAAGTTCATTCTGTTAGATGACGTATTGAGCGCCGTTGATACTCATGTTGCTAAGCAAATTTGCGAGCAGGCTTTGACAGGCGACTTGGCAAGAGACCGGACGGTGATTTTGGTTACTCATACTCCTGAAGCGTGTCTTGCGGCTGCCGAGTACCATGTTGAAGTCGGGAATGGTACTGCTATGGGCAAAATCTTGACCGTTAACTCTGCAGGCAAACGCGATGTTGATGCCAAGTTAGGTAAAGCAAAGGTGGTGCCGGACCCCGTCAACGAACCCAACTCTGCAGAGCTTCCTAAACTGAAACAGGGCAAATTGGCACTAATCAGCAGCAAAAGGGTGTTTTCAGCCTATATATGGGCTAGCGGGGGGGTTCTACCGCTGGTCGCCGGATTTTCAGTGACTATTCTTGCTCGAGCCACGGCGAACAGCAGCTCGTGGTGGTTGACGCGGTGGACGGCGCGCGGCGATGGCATAGGAGTTGACTCCTCCATCACTGCTAACATTGGGATCTATCTCTTGCTCTCCTTCATTGCGGTTGCTGCTGCTGAGATAAGAGCACTTTCTCTGCGTCGGATGAGTCTTCATGCTTCACGCTCGCTTTTCCAGAAGCTTGTTGGTCAAGTTCTAAACGCTCCTCTCTCCTGGATCGATAGCATGCCTCTAGGAGAGTTAATTCAGACGGTGGAGGGGGACATGTACTCACTGGATAACAAAACCACCCAAACGATTCATAATCTTCTTGGAAATGGTATTCACCTGATCTTCATTTTGATTGCCAGGTAAGAGGGACATGAGAAGACTACGGTAGAGGCCACCGCTAACATTCAGCAGCGCTTTTTCTGCTCCTCAGTCAATTTTCTTTAGCATCGCTATCATATTTGCATACGCCAATGTGGCTACCCAGCAGCTTTCTATTTCTCGGCAACTCATGAGACTTATTGACCAATCACTGCGCCCTATTCTAGAACATGTTACTTCCGTTGCAGCTGGATTAGCAACTATCAGGGCGTTTAACCGAACCGGCTACTACCTGGAGAAGATGCACGATCTTGAAGATCGCGGTCGCAAGCTAGGATTGCATCTCATTCTCGGGCAGCAATGGCTTTCTGTACGACTAGGATCTTTAGGTGCCGTATTCGTTACTGTGATGGCTGGGGCTCTTGTGTACCAGGGTGAGGACGCTGCGAAAACCGGCCTGGTGATTAGCCTTGCATTGCAGCTCCAAGGTGCTCTACGCGGTGCAACCGGCAGCTTCAGCGTTCAAGACCTGCTCACCCGTACCATTGGCAGAATTGTCAGCCTCGCCTCTATCGAGAGGGAGAGCCAAGATGGAGATGAGCCACATGAAGCTTGGCCTGAAAACTCGAGCATTGAAGTTCGCAACTTGGTCGTCAGTTATGACAGCTCTCTGCGACCGGCCCTGAATGATATAAGCTTTTCAGTGAAGGCACACCAGCGGCTCGGTATTGTCGGCCGCACTGGAGCCGGAAAAACAAGCCTTACGAACGCGCTTCTTCGATTCATCAACCCGACAAAAGGAAGCATCTTCATTGACGGGCTGGACATTGCAACGGTAAAGATACAAAGACTTAGGGAAGTATTAACTCTCATACCTCAAGATCCTTTTCTGTTTTCAGAGACTCTGCGGTCTAATGTCGACCCTAATGGTACAAAGAGCGATGAGGCTATCATTGCGGCCCTCCGCAAAGTGCATCTCACCTCGTGCAATGCCACTGAAGATGATCCAAGCAGCAAGTTCTCAAATCTCGATTTGGACATTGACGCGGGCGGGAAGAATCTCTCGTATGGCCAGCGACAGTTAATATGCCTGGCGAGGGCCTTACTGGTCCAATGCCCTATACTGGTTTTGGACGAGGGGACCAGTGCGATAGACGATGGTGCAGACGCAGCGATTCAGCGGGTCATTCGGCAAGACTTCCGAGACTCGACAATCTTAGTTGTCGCGCACCGCTTGTTGACTGTCGCCGACTTTGACAATATCCTTGTCATGAGCGATGGCGAGGTCGCGGAGTTTGGCTCGCCCACGGAGTTGATGGCAAGGAAGGGTATTTTCTGGGACATGGTTCAAAAGAGTGGCGATGTTGATCAAATCAACACGGTGATGTGCCAAAGTTAGCGGTATTTTTCATATTATTACAGCAATATTAGTTTGGCCAACCACCGCTGCCTCTCTCTGTCCATCACTCGCAACACCTTCTTGGTGTTGCTTCCTAGTCTCTGTAAATTATATAGAAATATCTTGGTTCCCATTTAATAACACCTACTAAGTTACTATAAATAAGTGAACCTAATGAACATAATGTTCTGGCTATATTAGCTCTATTTACTATTTTAAGTACTTTAAGTATTTAATTTATTTTCATTAACTGATGTATTTTATTTTAAATATTTTAAATATTTTATTCTCCTATTATTCGTATTAAATCTCTCTACAAAGTTCACCATAACGA
>JARDXD010001566.1:0-91962 GCA_029218145.1 Aphanocladium album
CTATCCACATGTGTGGACACAAATTCCTCCCGCTCATCGAAGACAGCGACGCTTAGAGGGTTTGTTTTCTCGAACGGGCCCGAAAGGCTCCGAAAAGTCCCTTTCGCTAATGTTTATACAGCCGAAGCGTCTTCTCACTCCGAACCGACGTACAAGCTACGATGCCGGCGTGAGCCTTGTCAAAACTGGCCAAATGCGACCACGACAGGCTGAGGGCATTATAATGTACATTTACGGCGACATGAAGCAGCCTGAGGACCGTTGCGTCGACTGCAAAAAGGGCAATGGCCCTTTCGACGGCTGCGTGATGCTAAAGCAGTTTGCCAAGGGCTGCGCGACTTGCAACTACGGTTCCGCCGAGTCTGCCTGCCGTTTTGGCGACCCCGATCTCGGTAAGTCATTTTCGGAGCCTTTCGGGCCCTTTCGCCAATGCAATAACAAAGACTAACACTTTCGCGCCCAGTTCCTTCCCGCGACGGTTTTCGCAAGCGTCAAAGAGAGATCAAGCAGACAGCGGACCAGCTCTTCCAGGATGAGCTTGTGAAGCAGCGTCTCGCCAAGATGCGCGAGAACAATTAATTTTGTTCATAAAGTACAATGTTTCCGCTGTTTATTATACGTGGACATGCTTCTTTTCGTGTATTTTAGATCATTTTGTACCATAATTACGCGAAAGCGCCTTTTCGCCCGCAAAAAAATGAGTACTACAAATTCCTGACCAAATTGAGATAATCATGTGATGTGCCTCCTTAGTCCCCAAAATTATGTAATACAACAGCACAACATTGCCCGAAACGAGCCGAGAGTCAGCTTTCGCCAACTTTCGCCCACTTTCGCCTCAAAAACATAATTTTCAGAGCCTTTCGCCAACTTTCGCCTCAGGAACTCAATTTTCGGAGCCTTTCGGTCCCTTTCGCTTTCTTTGTATTTGTTTTCTCTGGCGAACTAGCCAACAATCGCACTATTTTCCCCTGAGTTGTCAGGATGAATGGTCGGCCGCCGATCGACCTTGAGCCCTTTAAAAATGAGATTATTTCCCTCCGTTCCGAAAAGCACACTGCAAGTTATATTATCGATTATTTGACTCAAAGACACCAAGTGAAATGCTCCACGGCAACACTTACCAGAACAATCCGCGGGTGGAACCTTCAACAAAAGCCAAATCTGCGAAATGACCCCGAACTTATTGAACGAATTTATACTTTTTATTTTGAACACATTTATTCAGACGAACAAATATTACATGAACTAAAGAAAGAGGGATATATTCTTTCTAAGCGATTATTAAGTACAATTCGAAAAGATCATAAGATGTTTCGGAAGATGTCAGATATACAACGTGGGCACGCCAAGGCTTCTGCTCTGGACTTATTTAAGTCACAAGAATCTTCGTCCTCATTCGCACAACAAAATGGTCGCTCACTTCTTTATCCATGGGCCCGTCAACATGGTTTGAATATCCCTCGAGATACTCTTTATGATGCATATAAGGAATATCATGATGGCAAATCAATAGCCAAATTCGGAAAGGGTTTCATGAAGCGACGGCAGTATACAGTTGAAGGTCCAGATACAGTCTGGCATGTTGACGCATATGATAAACTTAAGCATTGGGGCTTCGGTATCTATGCTGGCATTGATGGATTCTCGCGATATATTACATGGTTCTATTGTGGTGTCTTTGCTCATACAAGTTGGAGTATTGCACAGCAGTATCTCACAGTTTTAGGTACAAGACAGACAATGCCTTGTATTATTCGGTCTGATCATGGTGTTGAGACTAGCTTAGTCTCTGGTTTACATCATTATCTTCGACAGGCACAAATAAATTCCTTACCAGATGAAGATGAAAATAAAGGGGAAATCAGTCTTCATGATGTTTGGTACTTTGGGAAAAGCGTACGCAATACCAAGATTGAATCATGGTGGGGAAAGTTATTTACTGGATGTGGTTCATTTTGGGTAGTAAGTTTTTATTTAAGACTTTTATTAAACTATTACCTAACTTTTATTCATAGGGATATTTTACAGACTTATCAAACCGGCATCTTTTTATCCATGGTAATATTGCAGATCAAATTGCAATTCTTTATACTTTTATGGACCGAATTCGAAGCGACTTGATAACCTTTGTTAACGCCTATAATACACACCAAATTCGATCTCAAAGGAAACAAAATGATTCAATTATACATGGAAACCCAACTTCTTTATATAATCAACCTGAATTATATAAAAGTAAATGTTGTGGCCAGCCGATTCCGTTACAAGAATTCCATAAAATACGAGCAGCTTTAAAGATTAAGTCAGTTGATTTAAATCTTTATTTACCAATAGAAATGGAGAAGTTATGTTCTTCATTTCTCGTGGACTTTCCAGTAACCCAGCGAAGTACAGCGAATGTTAAGACATATCCATTATTTAATGAATATATCTTTCTTCGTTCTAAGTTACGCTTATTTCAAGAAGACGGTGGACATTTATATCTATTAGAGCCTCAATTAGATGGCGCAAATCATTTTATTCAAGAGTTTATAGAAACTAGAAAATAATCTAAATATCCTCATTTAGATCCTTCAATTGCTTTCTAGTAACCATTGCTCGTCTAACTAAAAGTACTGGGTTTAGTTGCCTTTCTTCTATCCTTTCATTTTGAGTATTTTGTTCTTTTACTTCATTATGATCAATACCACCTTGCTCTTCATCCGTAGAAGCGAACTCTTCAACCTGACTAGAGAAAAGTATTGGTGACTCTTCTTGTAACGGTTCAGCTGGTACTTGAGTCTCAGTTGGCGATACTGGCTTCTCTTCAATCTCTTTCTTTGGGATCGTTTCAATACGCCGAGCCTTAGTACCCTTTTTCTCTTGTTTAACCTCCTGTTTAATCTTCCTAGAAGATTCGCTTACACGCTGGCGCTTGCGAGGTATTGTACTTTGGCTTGAAATTGTGCTAAATATATCGTCGTCGTTCGGATTCTCGATCTGGTTTCGTGAGAGAAAGTATAATGTTATCTTTTGTTGTGTATTTTGGTGTATCGATTGAGGAGACGTATGGGCGAGGAAATCGTATAGAGAACGTGTTGATGCTGCTTGGTTTGAAATCCAAGTAATTGTATTTGGCTTGCCAACTTCAAAAGCACTTGTCAGTTTCCAGTGCATTGAGAGAACTGATTCTTCTGAGATATGTGTTGTAATAAACGTTTTGACCATCTCCTCATGATTGTCGTATAAGTGCTTTAGGTTGTGAATCCATATAAATGCCATTCTATAGCAAATTCGAGGCTGGCCCTTGCAAAAGTTGTCCATAATAGGGCCGCCAGGGAAAAGTTCCTCTCGATAGAAAGTGGCAGATCCAAATATAGCAGATACCTCAACCGGTGCATTTTCTCTTGCAATTCCCCGCGCGGCCTTTGCCTTACTTATCCGTCCGAGTTGTCCACTCTGAATGGATGAAACCAATGAATTAGCCGTGGATACACGGCTGACCGACGGGGCATATATGCCCGGGCTTAGAGACGCGACTTGGCTCAGACCTGGGTCTTGCTTCACTTGGGAGCTCCTTGGAGAATCAATAGTGAGATCGATTGGAGCTGATGCTTTTTTATCTCCATCAGCATGACCTCTAGGAAGGTCCGTATCGCAATAAAGGCAGATTGTCCAGCTCGGATTCTGCCTTGCCACAGCTGTATGGGAGAATCCTTTAACTTGGCAAAATTGCGACATTATGTTGATAGTAAAAAGATGCGAAAGGCTCCGAAAGATTCCGAAAGGTTCCGAAAAGGTTTATTATGTAGTAAAAATAGAGGATATTGCTCTAGAACTGATGTTTAGAATATGAGTTCTGTGTTAAGCAAAAGACGAAAATAAATTTAGGGGAAAATATATGTGTGTTTTTACGTCAGCTCGCCCCACTCAGATTACTCTATACTCTGTTTTGGCTTAGCTGATATCTCCCGCCGAGCGAATTGCACAAATAATTCCCCAATTAATTTCCATTGTTCAGCTGTTATAGTATGTAAGGGTTCAAACTTTTCAGCCCTTGGATTCTCTATTTTGTCATATTAGACTTATATATTTGTAGTAATAACCGACGTAAAACTCACGATAGTATTCACATGTTGAGCCTTTAGATGAATATACGCAATTTGCGCATGCATTATTTGCGATTGAAGGTAATAAAATACAGCCACTAAAAACTCCATTATTTCTTATACATTTTGTGCATGGCGTGTCTGATGTATCGCCATAGATATATATTAAAATTGCATCAGCATTTTGTGGACGTGAGAGATCTAATTGCGGTATTTTTGATCTGCCTTGGCGTGGAGTGATGTTGAGCTGGAGTATTCGCTTTTGTATAGTATTTGGATCAATCTTTTGTAGTTTTGTGTTGTATTTTTGTTGAATTTCATTTAAAACCCATTTAGTTAATTCAGTAGGATCTTGTGGGTGCATATTAGATAGGGAAAAAAAGTTTGTAAGAGGAAAATGCGAAAAAATGTATTTTTCTAGGTTTTACTATATATTTTAGAAAATGTAAATAAATAGAATATGAAATTAAACGATTTGATAATTTTACAGTAGGGTATATCTAACCAGAAAAACCGGGGCAAAGCTGGCGAAACTGCTGACCAGGTGGTTTTGATCAAAATGTCGACCTCGTCGCCCGTACGAGGCGCAGCCCTGCAAGCTTGACGTCAAGGCCGCTGCGAGTAGCCTTGCCGCCGCTGTAGTCTCCCCAACCACATCATTTACTGGCACGGGCGCACCCACACCCAGTACATCCAACAGGGCAACATCCAACGCAGGCACATCGACTTCCAACGCAGGCGCATCGACCTCCCAGACAACCTCGTCTACCGGCCCACAAAGCACGAGCGGTGACGCTCCTCCAAAGAATGACGGCAAGAAGTCTGATGCGACTAGACTCGGGCGGGATTCACATTTGATCCCTTGGGCAATTTCGGTTGGCGCTTTTTTGTTTGCAATTATCTATTAGCAATCACGTTGTAACGCAGCGGGCGATCCAAACGCCAAGCCAGTTACTGTTAATATCGACCCTCCAGTGCATGCTGCTAAAAAGTGTACTATTGCCTTATTTGAGCCTGCTCCGAAATATACCCCCGTTATGGCGCACGCACGAGTTGCATTTCTAAACGAGCACCCAAACTAAAGCAAAGGAACCATCCAGGCCCGTGATAGTTGCTGTAAAACTAGAGGTTGCAGCGCACTCTCCTCCCTGATCAGGTCGCGTGGCTGCTGCAGCTTGTGCGGGCTTGTGGTAGCCAAGAGTCACCCGCCAGCCAGAACTCCCTCGTCTATACTGGTACAGTGGTACGGAGTACATATGTCGCACTTTCCATGCCGCTGCGAGCCTTGCTCGAGCGGGCCATAGCTGCATGCCTAGTTCAGACTAATTTCCCGCACAGGCACACGGCATTTGGTGCCCGAATAGGTAAGCTGGTACCAAGAACTCTGCCAAACATCCTGTCTCTGCCCCCAAACTTCGCCCAACCCGCACATTTCGCAGTTGAATCCTGATCTCGGAAGAATCGCAACGCAATCTTTAAGGCTGTGCTCAAATTTTTTCCTGTTAGACCCGACCGCTCGGCCGCTAGCCCGCCCCATCGAATCACTGCCGGCAACTTTGACAAGGGGGCACTCCACATCTCTATATTCTCTGTGCCTGTCCTCAATTCCGGCCGCCAATTCCGGTCCATTATGACGTGGCTGTATTGGGGAAAGCTGCAAGCCTGGGCGGTTTTAGCGCTGTTGGTAGCTCAGCCTAGCTCGCCCCAAAATGCGGATGGTTCCTCGTGGAGACATTACCAGCGACACTTGTTGATACACGCATTTCTATATATATGTCTGCAATCTCCCGCTCTTTTCAAAAATAAAATCATCATCAACATCAGAAAGTTTTCACTTCAATACAAATTGAGCCAAATCATCGAATCAAAGCCTACTCAAGCGGTATCACATTCACACCTTCAACATCACATCACTTACACACGACCGTCTTCACAATGGTTCGCCTGACAAAATACCTTGTCGGCGTCGCTGGTCTTTGCGTGGTCGCCGCCCAAAACTCGACTGCCCCTCCCAGCGACGATCCCCCCAACCCCATGTTCCAGCTCAGCACCGACGAGTCCTTCCACTTTGAGATTCTTCGCACACTAGCGCTCTCCGTCTCTGAAGGCGCTGACCTGGGCGAGGTCCTTGTCGCCGCACAGCAGATCAAGGCTAGTGACTTCGAGAGCTACTACACTGCCTTCAACACCCTGGCCGAGCGCGTCGACAAGCAGGGCAAGGCCATTGATGGCAAGAAATACCCCGTCTCCTTCCGAGAGGCGCGCCTCAAGGCCGCTAGCTACTTCCGCGCTGCCGATTTCTTCCTCCATGGCAACTGGACCGATCCCCGTATCGATAGCCTCTGGCAGAAGCAGACCAAGGCTTTCAATGATGCCCTGCCTCTCATCGCAAGCACTAGCCGCCGCGTCACCCTCAAGTCCAAAGATGGCAAGTTCAAGATCCCCGCCATCTTCTACTCCACCGGCAAGCCTGGCCGCCACCCCACCATCCTGATCGGTAACGGCTTCGATGGTGCCCAGGAGGAGATGTACCACGTCTTCGGCAGGGCTGCTCTCGACCGCGGCTACAATGTCATTACCTACGAAGGCCCTGGCCAGCCCACTGTCCGCCGCGAACAGAAAATCGGCTTCATTCCTGACTGGGAGCGTGTCGTCTCTCCCGTTGTTGACTACGCCATCTCTCTCCACGAGGTGGACCCCAAGGCCATCGGCATCATTGGATACTCTCTTGGTGGCCTCCTCGCTTCCCGTGCTGCTGCCTTTGAGCCTCGCATCGCCGCTGTTGGTGCCATTGATGGTATCTACGACTTTGGCGCCACCGTCACTGGTCAGCTCCCGCCCATTGCTCTTCAGTGGTTGAAGGACGGCAAGCGCAAAGAGTTCAATGATCTCTTCGCCCAGGCTCTCGCTGACCCCAGCACCCCCACTGGCATCCGCTGGGGTCTGGAGCAGGGTCGCTGGTCTTTCAAGGCTGACGACTTCTTCGACTTTGTCACCATAGTCTCCAAGTACAACCTCGATGGTGTTGCCCAGAAGATCAAGCAGCCCATCTTCATTGGTGATGCTGAGCTCGATCAGTTCTTCCCTGGCCAGGCCCAACAGCTTGCCGACGCCTCCACAGGTAGCTCCAACAAGATCATCCACTACTTTAAGGGTGCTGACGGTGCCGGTGAGCACTGTGCTGTTGGTGCCTCTGTCTACCAGAACCAGGTCCTCTACGACTGGTTCGAGGACCAGTTCCACGGTAACCATTAAGTAACATTTGATAATTGAAAAAGGTGGCGCAGGATAGGTTTCATTGTACAAGCATTTACAGGTATCGGGTCTATTCATTGTTTAGTTTTTAGCGTGTTTCTTTCCTTTCATTTCTAATATTTTAGTAATAATGAATTAATGACATCTGATCAAACTGAAATTCATTCTAAACCTTGTTTTAACTGCTACTTGCGTTCCAAAAGAACTCGGGACTTAGAAGCTGCTCCAAGTTTAGGTCTTGTATATTAGAGATGTCCTCTGGCAAACCATTCAGCCATGCGAAATCATCAGGTAAAGCTGGCGCAGTATCTGCCACATCCTCCTGGGCATTCACATCATATACTTTGACAATGTCATTCAGTGTGGCAGCCAGCATTTCCTTTCCACGCTGGTGCAGCATAATTAGTGAGCGGGCTGTGCGCATGGCTTCGCGCGTGGCGTGCGTGTTGTACACTGCAGCCACATCTTTCAGGCACTGCATGGCATCTCGCAGCTGCGATATAGAAGACACAGTGTCGATCGCTAACAGCACACACACGATCTGGAACGGCACATACGCCATGTGGTGCCACGGCGCGCGATCGACAAGTAGCTCACGTGCTGCTTGTATTCCATTAGCCGTCACTACCAGTATGCGCTGGATGGTGGTGTCGGGCAGCGAAAATTCCATGGAGCGGAGGCGGCGACAGAGGCAGAGCGCAAGGTTGCATTGGGCCAAGACTGACGGGGCGCGGGTGTGCACGCGACCAAGGACAATATGCAGCGAAGATTCTAGCTCAGAAGCTGCCTGCGTTCTTTCCGGGTCTAGCTGTATCGTGAATGGGAGAAGCTCCATGAGCTCTGTCGTGAACTCGCCTTGGCGTCTTGACGGTAGTGCGCAGGTTACGCCAGAGAGTGCCACACGACTGAGGCCCATGTCATAGGACATCCAAGTGTTGAGGTGCTGCGACACAGCCAGCAGTCGCCTGTTGACCTCTACATTATTTGCCTCTTCTGTATCTGGGCGCAGTGAGGCTTGGCCCGAGTCTTCCGTTGTCATGCCCGCGGCTTCAAGCATGTGTAGCACCGTACAACTTGCCATCCATGCCGGGTAATGTGTGCCAGCAAGTCGAAGATAGATGACCCGCAGCAACCAGGCAGTTATACTGGACACAGATGGTGACTCGGAAAAGGACTCCTCGAGCATTCGCTTGGCCGACTCCACAAGTTCAGGCTCTGTCCTGTCCGCATGAATTTGCGAGAACAGACAACCCAGCGCTGCGACACCACACAGCACGGCATCAATGGGCTCAGGTGCACTGGACTTTGACCACCGATGCCGAATGTGCTGTTCCAGCTCTTCCGCGTCAATGAAGCTGTAGGTGGGATGAACCTTCTGGAAATAGACACCTGCCAGGTACGACATGCGCTGCTGAGCCAGTAGCTCAGTCACTGGCCGCGCCATCGGGCTATGGACAGTCTGTCGCGACCCGAGAAAGACATTCCAGGCAAAGGTTTGTACCCGTGGGTTTCCCTTGGACTCTGACTTTAAGCCGAGCCGGCGCACAAAAGCCGGTCCCGAGTTAGCCTCGAGCGAACGCACCTGGTGCTGGACGGAGGACTTGGGCGTCGTGTTATCCACGGGTGAGTGCTGTATCGGCGGTAGCGCTGTAGCTTGCTGTGGCGCGTGATTCTGGTGATCTGTTTTGTTGCGCATTCGGCTACCGGCCGAATAGCGGCACTGGTACTCGAAGCGCACGCATGTGCCGCAGGGCTCAGCACCGTCGCACTTGCGCTTTAGGTCGCGGCATGTCTGACAGGCCAACCGCGACCGCTTGCGACCTTGTACAGATGTCATCTGCTCCCCGTGGCTTACTAGACAAGGCCTGGAGTGTGTTACAACGGTCGGAGAACGGCAGCCGGGTAAAGCGGAAGCTGCACGGTGGATATGCAGCTGTGGAGGAGGTTAGAATGTCGACCTGTGAGTCGCGGTGAGTCGAAATGATTGGGCGGATTGATGACTGAGGAGGTCACGGATTATCCACCGAATTTCCAGTGAATATGGATAATATTATGGACTTTAAAGCGGAATTTTGAGATGCATTGCTTCTGATTCGTATGAAGATGAATTTTTCGCACCGAAAACCTTCAGAGAGCCAGTAACGTGTCGGCTTTGATTCCAACAAGCGGAGCCGAAAGCAGCTCCATCGGGAATAGTGTCATCGGAAATGACGGGAATAGCGGCAGCCACGCATAGAGCGGAACTGGTAGTTTAGGAATAATCTTATTGCTACATGGGAATGATACATATACGATGCTGCATGCGCATCTTGACTTATCCCTCCAAGGTCTAAATGCCATCAAGCAGCGTGCGAGTTTAAATCATGGAACGCACTAGCCACCCAGACCTAGAGTCTGGCTCAACTACGCCCAGCGACGCCAGCCAAGCCGACTCGTACGAGCACACTCACCAGCCCGAAAAGGTGGACAGCGTCGTTAGCATTAGCGAGCCGCCAGATGGCGGACGAGTCGCCTGGACGCATGTCCTCCTCATGCACATTGTCTTCTTCAACACCTGGGGCGTCGTTAACGGCTACGGCGTCTTCCAGGACTACTACACAAAGGCCCTGGATCGTCCCCCCAGCGATATCGCCTGGATCGGGAGCGTGGAGACGTTTCTGCTGTTTGGCATCGGCGTCGCCTCCGGGCGTGCCACCGACGCCGGCTACTTCTTTCCCGTCTTTTACACCGGCGTCTTTCTGGAGTTACTCGGCGTCTTCATGACCTCACTCGGCACACGGTACTGGCATTATTTCCTGTCCCAAGCGGTCTGCATGGGTATCGGTAACGGTTTGGTGTTCTGTCCGGCGCTGGCCATTTTGTCCCAGTACTTCAAGAAGCGCCGTGCCTTTGCCGTAGGCCTCTCGGCGGCCGGTGCGGCAATTGGCGGCTTGGTGTATCCGATCCTTATCAACAGGCTCATTTTCCACGAGAAGATCGGCTTTGGCTGGACGATGCGCTGCATGGGTCTGATCATGCTTGTCACATACATCCCCTGCCTGTTTCTGTTCAAGCCCCGGCTGCCGCCAAGGAAGACGGCCGACTGGATCGACATGACAGCGTTCAAAGACGTACCATTTATTTTCTTCACAATAAGCATGTTTTTTGCTTTCTGGGGATTGTACTTTGCATTCTTCTTCCTCGGCACATTTGCACGCGACGTGATCGGCATCGCGCAGCCCATCTACCTTCTCATCCTACTAAATGGTGTCGGCGTCATCGGTCGCATCTCGCCCACGATTCTGGCTGACAAGTTCTGCGGCACTCTGAACCTGGTCATCATCATCTGCCTCATTTCAAGCTTGCTGGTGTACTGCTGGGCAGCTGTGCGCTCGTCGGCGGGGCTGTACGTTTTCGCCGTCATTTACGGCCTTGTGGCGGCGGCATTACAGGCCTTATATCCGGCCGTGGCGACAACGATGACGCCGCACCCGAGCAAGACTGGCACGCGTGTGGGCATGATTCTGTTTTTTGTCAGTTTGGCGAATCTGACTGGTCCTGCGATTTCGGGGGCCCTTATCGAACGCTCTGGTGGAAGCTATCTCGGTGCGCAAATGTTTGCTGCTTCATCCGTGCTGTTGGCTGCGTTCATGGCTTTAGGAGCGCGTGTCGCCAAGGCGGGCTGGAAGATCCGCGTAAAAGTTTAGGGCATTTTCACTGGCGTTGGGGTTTAATTGGAGCATAGGCATACATCAGATAATATATTGCATCCTCATTGGTACTGTCCATTCTATATCAGTGCACAGTTTGACTTGTAAAGTGATGTCGTATGCCATTTCAAGACCACGGGGTGCGATGAGTTGCATGGGCGCGTTTTCTCCCCAGTCAAAGTACACCCCATACAGGTTGGCTAGATTGACCCAGTGTTCACAACGTCGAACTACTACTTTCTAGTTTAACTCAAACATTTTATTCTTGCTATTTGCGTATATACTAGTCGTTATGCTCGAAACA
The DNA here is from genome assembly GCA_029218145.1 of Aphanocladium album. Taxonomy (NCBI): domain Eukaryota; kingdom Fungi; phylum Ascomycota; class Sordariomycetes; order Hypocreales; genus Aphanocladium; species Aphanocladium album. The sequence goes on from JARDXD010001566.1 coordinate 11,340, forward strand.
GAATGGAAGGCTAACAGTTGATGTGCCTAGTGCCTGTTTCTGTTACTTGCCTTAACGTGTGACCCAAACTATGTACATGATCCCAGTGTAAATTGAACAATGGTCCTCCGTTTACGAAGTCAATGACAGGAAAAGCATCAGACAATCAACCAGCAAGTTTTTAAGAACGGTAGTTGACACCGTAGAGCTTGTAGGAAGTCTTCGCGCCAGCAAGGTTAACGTCGGCAACGTCACGCGGATTTTTGTCGCTGCGCTTCTTGTTGTTGTGCTTGGCGAGGCTGACATACTGGCCGTTGCTGGCGCCAGCCTTACGAAGAGTGTGGGTAGCGCTATCAGGTTCGTACTCGAAGACAAAAGCCTGGGCCTTGGCCTGATTCTTGTCCAGAGCGAGGCTAGATGTGATGAAGCTGTTGTCTGACGCCGACTGGATGTAAAATGAGTTACCGAAGCGGTTACCATCAGAGCTAGTGACAATCCATCGCTGGGCAGAGTCGTCATGCTTGTCAGCCGCAGTGATGCCAATGACCTTGCCGTTCTGGGCACGGCCGAGACCGGCACCATTGTTCTCCATGGTGATATAGCGTCCCTCAGTGAGGTGACCGCGAATCTCCTTGTAGCCCTCTTCAACCAGATTCTTCATGTCCTGGTTGGCATTTTGTTGGCCATATGGAACGGGAGGTTGTCTTTGGTTGCCGTAGTCCGAAAGACACTGGGAAGGGCCGACCCAGGGGCCGTCCAAGGAGCCAAGTGTCAAGTTGCCCGACCAAGGCTTGTCGGGGTTAGGTGCGGGAGTGCGGACAGAAGCAATGTTTGGAAGAGAGTAGTCAGGGTTGTTGAAGTCAAAAGCGTTGACCATGTTGGTCATGTGAGCGCGGCGCCAGGGAGTAATATTCTCGTTCTTGACCTGGTAGCCATTGGCCTGAGCCCAAGCTTCGAGGAACATAATGTCCGAAGTGTGGTCGCCGGTTTCGACAAAAACGTTACCACCTCTAGTCCAGGGAGAGACAATATAGCGGGGAACACGAGGACCTATATATTAGGAATCAGCTACTGAAAATTTCGAGTATTAATGATGCACCAGAACTTACCAGGGCCAATAGGGGCAGCGCCTCGGCTCGAATCGAAGGGATCGGTGATCCATTCACCAGCGGCATCTCTAGGAGCAACTGGAGGGATAACATGATCAGCCCAACCACCTTGCTCATCGTAACTGATGACGAGGGCAGTGCTGCTGTAGATGGGGCTGTTGATGACGGCCTCGACTACGTTGCGCTGAAGCCAAGCACCGTCGATGGGCATGTTCGGAGGGTGCTCACTCTGCTCAGCAGGACCGATGATCCAGCTGACCTGAGGAAGAGTTCCATTGGCGCAGGCATCATAGAATGCATCAAGACCAGGGAAGGAGATGCCCTTCTCACGGAGCGCACTGCCATTAGGCGCATCTTGGTACTGCTTAAAGTAGGCCAGCATGTTGTCCTCAAAGTTGGCGAAGTCCTGCCAGACGCGCCATGAGATACCGGCCTCCTCGAGGTACTCAGGAGTGGTCTTCCAGGTGAAGGGAAAGCAGTTGTTGCCTGGCGAGTCACATCCCGGACTGGCGCGGTTGTTGAGGATATTACCGCCACTGCCATCAGGATTGGAGGGTGAGCCCTTGGTGTTAACAGTGCCGCTCATCCATGTGATACGGTTTGGGTCAGTAACACCGAGGATACTCTGATGTGAGTTATCCATGACAGTCCAGCCCTCGGCAATGTCAAAGTGAGTGGGAACATCTTCTCGCTTGAAGTAGCCCATGCTGTTGCCTGAATCAGAAGTTACCCAGCCGTCACCACGGCCATTGTTGTATGCGCCGTGCATGGCCTCCCAGTCGTTGCCGCCGCCGCCCATGCACTGCGTAGCATCCTTGGAATTGCCACCCTGATAGTTGATGTGCCAGGGGGACAAGGTACTGACACCGTTCTGGTTGCTTCCGATGCGTCTAGCTTGGGTTAGAAAACAAGAAAAAAACCAACACTATTCATCCGAAGAGCGCTAGGCGACGATGACTTACTGCTTGGTGACGGGGACACCGTCGTTCTTGTGGACGTTGGGATCAGCAAAGTTGCGAACACCGGCCATGGTACCAAAGTACTATACGAGAGGTTAGATATGGGTCATACAATCACAGGCAAGATCACACTTACATGATCAAAAGATCTATTCTCTTGCATATAGAGAATAATGTGCTTAATATCCTTGAGAGAGCCAGCCTGCACACCTGTGGCCGAAGCCAGCAGGGTGAGGGCAAGTGATGAGTACAACATGGTAGGTGTTGGTGCTGGATCAGTGGTGTGTGCTCTAATTCAACAGCTGCGGGAAGGAACAGCACGTCGAGATCTGAGGAGAGAACAGCCAAGAAACCCGGATCAGAGCGCAAGAGGCGGCCAAGAGAATATTTAACAATTTTGGGCGAAGTGCGGCGATCCGACAAGAGGAACCTGACGTATGATGAGCCGCCAATAGTAATAAGGAAGTGGGCTTTGGAGGAAAAGGTCGGGTGGTACGGCACAAAATAGGCATGGATGGGGCTGTAGAGGATCACACTGCCGATATACATTATTTTAATTAATTAATTATTTTTTACTTCTTCTACTTCTCCCGCAGGACAAGGCTGCGTCGTTGCGAGGAGACGGGCCCCGCCAATGCCAAGTGCCACGGTCAGAAGCAAAGGCAACGCGGACGCTGACACCGACCTTCCCCAGAAGAGGCAACTCAGACCAATCGGAACCTGGGCAAAGTCAAAAGAGCTGCGAGGTCATGAGCCAATAACGGGCCGAGGGTGCGACACGATGCTAGCAGAGCACGCGTGTGGACGGAGAAAAAGTAGCGGGCGAGCGCAAGGACGCAGCGCAGAAAAAGGCTCTCAAAATCGGCAGAGTTACAGCGCGTTGTCACCATGATAGTGGTGCAACGAAACAAGCGGCGGGCCTAATGGAAAATGGCCCTAAGCTAGCTCGCCGGGTTGGTTGTGTGGAGAAAGAAGTCAAAGGTTACTTGTAGCGCATGACGAGGTGAGGGAGGTACCTTGAGGCGCGTGGGACTGGGGCGATGACTTAGATGGTCGGGAGCTAAGCAGCGTCGAAAGCAGAATAGAGAACGAGTGACAAAGAGATCTAACGAAGCGAGGGAGTAGCAAACTCCTCTGCTTTGGACACGTGCCGCAAAGGATAGACAACGTTGCAGTTAGGCCGCTTTAGGGAATATGTCATGATGTGCGCTGGTGTTGGTGGTGGCCCTGGTGAGCGAGTTCTGGGCTAGGCGAGGCGGTGACATGGGTTTTGGCAATGCCACGCAATCGGGCTACAGGCAGACTAGTGGAAGATTGGAAAGTGTCACCCAACAAGACACACAAATATGATATTAGAAGGAGTTGATAGGAGTTTACTGGAGTTATGTGGCTGCTGGCAAGGGATGCCAAGGACTTAATCAAACCACCATTGCACGCGGACAGCTACCAATACTGGTTAGACAATGACAGGAACAGGCTGAATGGTGGCGGGCCGAAAGCCTCGCGTGCGCGTAATGCCACAGTAGGAAATTGCAGATACGGAAGAATGATGAAAACGGCAGAAGCCGCTGTTAAAAACTCGGCTACAGGAACGCGTAACCAGACTATGGCCTGAGCAGGAGCAACAGGAAGACTTGGGATGCAAGTGGCGGCGGCAGCGGCGACGGCGGTACAGCCTGATGATGGTGGCGCTCTGTGGGCAAGTCCGGTGCCCCGAAAGCCACGACGTAGTGCCATTCACATCGGGAAATTGGTACAACGGCTTTCCACCAGCAATGCTAGCTGGACAGATGCTGCCAGCACTTGATGTCCGGGACGGGAACAAGAGTGCCGCGAGTGGAAGAGGCACTCGGTATCTCCTTTGTAACTATCCAATCTTTTCGTATGCTGCATGTCCAGTTACAACTAGAAGTTTTATTCCTAATTTCACTCGACAGCCTGTTTATGACGGTGATTCTCGGCTGCGCTAACAACTAATAGCGCATCGCGGCGAAGCAGAATCAGCAAGGGTCTGGGAGGGGGCCTTGCAGTTCAGGCTATCTCGGAGTAGACCTTGCAGTAATTACTGGTTGCGTTGGAAGCCTGGCAGCGCACGATACCGCCAAATATGCCCTTTTCAGACATCGTGCTAGCGTATTCTGTTAGTGTTTTCCTAGCGTCTTTCTGAGCCAAGCCGCCCGAGACTGACTCTGGCGGAGAGTTCCTCCCATGTGGCCGAGCTTGGCCGCTATGACGGACACCACACCGATTGAGAGGCACCACGTGCGCTCCAGCCAAGCGCTGGGCAGTATATCGAGCAAATCACAAGGGATGCCTCTAGATCGTGCCAGATTTACCCCATGACTGAGGGACCAAGGTGGTAGTCATGGTCACTCACACCTTGGAGATGCTTTGCTTCTGCGATCTCTTCAAAGTTTTTTTTGTTGCTTTCCGAGGCCTCAAAAAAGTATGCTATGCTCCTTGTGAATATTGTATTCCTGTCAACAAAACGGTGATTCCGACTACGGTTCTTTAGTCCCGAACCTCTGACCTCGTCGCAGATACCTCCTATCTGTGACCAGTCAGTCGATTCCGCTGAAATTTGATTCGCGGCCCTCTAAAGTGCTGTGTTTGTGTTTTGCTTTGCTTGCCACGACAATGATGAGCCTCATATTTTGCGCCGTAAAGCTCCAGAGAGATCGCTCGAGACATGCAGCGCGCCGTTTATCTGGAGTATTCTGGTAAGTTAGTTACAGCGCATGAGACATTAATGCGTTCTTTTTTTCTCTTCAACAAATCAATTGATTCTTGCCCCGCCAATTGTTCGACTGGTAGCCTCCAGGGACCCGGCCAGCTGCCACTGTGGCCCCCTGCCCCTCGCTAGCGTTGCTGATCACCGCACATTAGCAGCCAAACTCTGAGCCCACGTTCCTTTGATCCCGTTCTGTATTAGTTAGTTGTCACAGGCTCTTCTGCAATCACCTGCTAGCACAGCGTGCTCCTCGCTAAAATGCGGGACCCAGGTGGGCAAGTGCAATCAGGCTACGGTACGGAGGTCGCCCAGCCTTCTCATTGCTCGGTCTTGTAAGTGGCCAAGATTCTGCCCCAGCGGCCTGTTGAATTGTTCCTGCTGCCGAACATTTGCTTGATATTTTTTCTTCCTGCTCTTTGGCCACCTATGCTAGACCGAAAGTTTTAGTCTGCCCTCTTGCCTGCAGGCTCAGCCGTCTTCCCGCCTCATCGCCTATCACGTCATGCTGAATTGGTGACCGAGCAAAGGACGGAACAATCTTGGAATCGACCTTGTCGCAAATTGCGTGCGACTTCTCATGGGTGACTTCCAGCACTTGCAAAACCTCACATTATGGCTGCGCCGCTGAATTACGCTCCGCCGCGCCATTCTAAGCCGCGGCGGCTCCCGCTATGCGGCGGCTTGCTGCTGCTGCTGGTCACAGCTACATTGTATACTGTTGTCGCGCTGCGATACTCGCATGCGACGCCTCTGCCGTTTTCCTGGATCGCACCACAACATGGCGTCGCCGAAACGACAAAGCCAGTCACAGATGCGCACGAAAACGACGGCGATCGCTTTGCACTTCACCCAGAATCTCACATTTCCCGGCCGCCGCGCACGCTCAAGTTTGACTGGAAAGTCACGCGACAGCAAGCTCGCCCCGACGGCGTTCTGAGAGATGTCTATCTCATCAACGGTATGACTATGAGCACAAGCGGCTTCATGTCTCGGGGCAATTACTCATGATGCGCCAGGCGAATTCATCGGTCCAACGATAGAGGCACGCTCTGGCGATGAGCTACAAATAACCGTCACGAATAATATTTTCAACGACACCGATGCTGGCCTTGCTATGCATTGGCATGGCCTTCTCATGAATGGTTTGTTTAAGGTATTTCTGTAGGGTTGGTATCGCACCGACTAATTACATTCTGCAGGTGTGAACGAAATGGATGGCGTTACAGGAGTAACACAGTGCGGTATTCCCGAAGGCCAGTCATTTACCTACAAGTTCCGAATCGACCCAGAACAACATGGCACGTATTGGTACCATGCGCACTCTGCCGTGAAGCGTGCGGATGGCCTCTACGGCGGCTTGATTATCCACCGGCCAGTAGATGACGAGATGAAGCAGACCGATCTGTTGCGACACGAATACGATGCTGAGCGCCTACTACTTATTAGTGACTGGTATCATCGCGACGCTGATACAGTTTTGGCTGAGTACAAAGACTATACAAATTTTGCATACGAGGTAAGCGCAGCGCAGTCTCATTAACTCTACTGCGTTCGAATAGAGTCTAATTGCTATCTTCCAGCCTGCTGCCGATTCGTTGCTCATCAATGGCGTGGGGTCCTACAATTGTTCCATGGCGCGCCCCGGCCGGCCGGTGGACTGCACGGAAACAGTGGTTCCGGAATTCCTCCTAGCGGGTGATAAGGCAATCCGGCTTCGAATCGTCAATACCGGTGCAGCAGCTGGCTTGTCTTTCCAGTTGCGCAATGGAACAATGCAGCTCCTTACCGTCGATGGAGACGGCTACACCTCCAAAAACACCCCGCAGGCACCGACTATGGGCGTCTTGTACCCGGGAGAGCGCATGGACGTGCTGCTGCTTCCAGATGAAACTCCAGCGGATGAGGAGTACGTGCTCAATACGGAAATTAAAATTGTATTGGACGCCGAGTAAGTCGCAGACTTTGGTAAATCATAATTACCCGAAGCTAATCGACGAAAACCTTCTAGACTCATGCCGATGAAAAACTGGGCTCTTGAACGCATCCAAGACTTCCCGTTGAAGTGGCGCCGGCGTGGAGTCTCGAACACCCATGCACGACAGGATGTGCGAAAAGTCGTTGAGATCTTCAACGTCAAAGATGCTGAAGGAGCTGACATGCCTGCTGAGTCGGCCATTCATAATGCGCCAGCGGAGACAGCGCTTCTGTACACCAGCCTGTCTGTGAACAACTTCAAACACAATGAGCCATGGGCCGAGGTCAACCACACCTCGTGGGTGTGGAAAGACCCAAAAGCCAAGCCGCTACTCGCCATTGACAGAGACGAGTGGGCAAATGGCACCGAGCAAGCTAATCATATGCGTACTTTTCGATCGCCCTGGTACGAAAGTGGCCAGGACAGGTGGATCGACTTGGTTGTCAACAATGTCGACGACAAAGGCCACCCCTTTCATTTGGTAAGTGCTTCGAGAAGCCTGCATCATGTTTGGATTTTTTGTAGGGGCTCAAAGCTAATATCATTCATCAACAGCACGGATACGCGTTTTACGTCATTGCCGCCCGTCAGCTCGATCTAGGCCGCTACTATAACCCTTACGAGCCCGGCGCAGCTGAGCAAGAAGCCCAGTTCATCAACACCAAGACTCCGCTTCTCAAAGACACCGTTTATATTCCGTCACGAGGCTACGTCGCCCTGCGGTTCCGGGCGAATAATCCGGGCGTGTGGCTCATGCATTGCCACGTTCTTTGGCACCAAGCCGTGGGGATGGGTGTCGTGCTGCAAATAGGCAACATTACCGAATTGACGCAACAGAAAGCAAGCCAGACCTGCATGGCGTGAGCACAGTGCAGAAAGCCAAGGCGGACGACTCGTCTTGTCACCACAATTAACTGTATACAAGCAGACCACGTAAATACCAGTACATAGAATCGCCAGATTTGGCATGAACAAAGTTAGAATTTCGCTCCATGCTTCTGAAGTTGATTGGCGATATGAGCTTTGACAGCAGCATCGATTGTTGATCCTCGTAGTGAATCAGTCTTTTTTGAGGCAGCATAGCCATTGGGAGCTAACTGGTGATTTTAGCTTTACTGGCGGCGCCCCCCCAATTCTGCAGGCACAGCACAACCCCTCCTGTCGAGCGAAGTGACTGCCGAGTCTAGCAGGGTTACCAGTCCCTTAGCAGCCAATCTGTCGCACTGAAGCGGGTCACGTGTGTCGCTGTTCTTGTAGTTGCTATTGTCTTCTGAAATAGAAGACAGCAGCCCCGCGATCGGTTCAGCTCCGACATGTATATCCGCTGACAGATATTTTCCATGCGTCGTGCTGGCGAGAGCTTGGAAAAGTATAGCATAATGTTCAAGTCATTCGCTCCTGGCTGTTGTCACCCGTCATAGAAATATTTGCAGGCGATCAGAGCTGGAGTTGCGCCCGCCATGGGCCCTCGAATCTTGACTTTTGGTGGCGAGGACACGCACGGCCCGCCTCAGAGACGAGCCACCCATAACCCCGACGAAGCGGTCCCGCGACTCAAGCGATGGGCGCCTAAAACCAAAACGGGCTGCATAACCTGTAGGTCAGTGATGATCCCCTTTTTTGTTCACTTGACAAACTTGTGATGATGCCAAGAGCACCGGGCGACGTTGCTTGTGGGAAGATTCTGTGCTGATCCCTCATCTGTAGGAATCGCCGTGTCAAGTGTGATGAGGCCAAGCCAGCCTGTGCTCGATGTATATCGGCCAAGCGCAAATGTGGCTATGAGCCATCCGACTCGCCCCCGCAAAGGGCTTCGCCCGAACCTGTCATTGTTCAGCAACCGGCATTGTCCTGGGCTAATTGCGGGCGCCAGCCGCCCACCCATGAGGAGAAGCAAAATTTCAATTTGCTGCGGGACCTCATCGTGGACCAGATCAATGGCGGTGTCAAATCTGAATTCTGGACCAAGAACCTTCTGCGGGCTACATACGTGTATCCAGCAATTTGGCATGCGGCATTGGCATTGGCGGCGATGTATCAGAGAGCCCACTGCGTGCTCAATGACGAGAGTCCTTATTCAGCAGAAAAGTACTATGCATTTGCCCTGAGACAATTCAATGCATCAATCGGTTTCATCATCGACATGAACCACAGCAAAGTGTCCGGTCCTGAACAGGAAATGCTTCTCACCACAACCGCTTTGTTTACTGGCATCTGTCTCCTGCGCGGTGATTTGGCCCAAGCTCGAACACATGCGTTGTATGCGGCAAAGCTCTCGCTGCAATGGAAATTTCTCGACGACGGACCAGACCATAAAGTGATGGACGGCGTTATCGGGCGCGCTAATACGAGGCGGCTCCTGCGTGACGTGTATTATTCTTTCAACACCATCCTCAGCTTCTCGGATGATATGATGGACCACTTCATCGTTGCAGTCGACCATATCAGCCAGCCCTTTGCCTCTCTCGATGATGCCTACTATGCCTATCTAAATATCCACTCTGGTTGGACCAAAATCAAAAGCTGGGAGCCAGAAAATTTCGGCACGGAAGGCGCATCTCCACCACCAAGTGTTATGCAAGAGAGACAACATGCGTTGAACCTGTGGGCAATACGATTTGAAGCTTACCTGGAACTGGGGACCTACACACAGGATGATGCCTATCTTATTGAGCAGCTACAGCTGTTTCATCTTTTTGAAGACACCTTTGACACTATCATGATTCACAGAACACCGGAGATTTGGGCAAAAAATGCACACAAGTGGGAGCGAATCGTCAAGAACTCGGAGCGGCTCTTGGAGAAGCAAAACAGCGGCAAAACCGTGAGCGTGCCGTCGAAAGGCATCTTCTACTATTCGCTTTCTGTGCAGCAGGTGTTGCGGATGACTGGCTTCATCTGCCGAAATGGTCCAATCCGCCGACGCATTATTAAGCTGCTACAAGACTGGCATCATTTTGACGGTCTGTGGGATAATGAATTCTCCTGGAAAATGGTTGAGGCCAAGATGATAAAGGAAGAGAGTGCCTTGGCTGCGGCTGCACCAACAACGTGTGACTGCATTCCAGACTTGTTCTTTTGTATCGACCACCGTGTCGCGGGTGCGACTACGGAGTTACTTGATGATGGCTGCATTCTTGTGCGCATGCAGACTGGGCTCGAGCTCAAACAGCAGCTTCCAGGTGATGAAGTTCGAATTCAATTAAAACGTCGGTGATGCGCGACTGCAAGAGAGATACGCCGCAACTCCATGGCTGGGACAATCAAATCTTGAACTGTACATATAATCATTTGGGGCGTTATGCTGTATAGATACCCAAAATCATTTCATTCCATCTCATCTGTCTTGCGTTATCATAACCTATATTTGTTTCCGATACAACGCCTACCCGCTTGACCACCCCAGTCCACCAAGCGCTGAGCATCACACGCTGATTACATCCCCAATGTGCCGCCTGGGGCTAAGAACACCGATATGCCTCAGCTAAGGAAATGCGAGACGTGCGTGTGAAGATTTATGCAATTTTAACTGAATAGATACCACTTCGTCGCCACAAAGGCCTTCTTCTCCCGACGCCGTTTTCGCCATTTTGATACGACACGGCGAGTACCAACATTAAATGGTGACAACGAGTTTACCGCCGCGAATCTCTCCGTTTCTCATTCGATCAAGCGCTTTGTTGACATCCGCAAGACCAAAATGGTTACCTAAAATCCTGGGCGCGCGCAACTGACCACTGTGCAAGAGCCTCTCCATCCATTCCGTCAGTGCCCTACCGACCTCAGGAACGTCGTGGAAGAGTTTCAGCGGTACTGCGTGCATCTGCAAATCTTTTGAGTACTCTGTTTTGGGAAGTCCCGCGAGGCCAAGAAGGTGCGCTCGTCGCTCGGTTCGACTTGGGGGCGTGGGAGGCGGCGACGGAGACTGGTTCTGGCGGCTGGGCCTCCGCAGGGCCTGCAGGAGATACGAGGCGCTCGCTGTCCCGTTGGTGTCGATGCCGAAATATAGTTTGTCTCCTAGAGTGGCTGATAAAATCTCCACGGCGCGATTTGGATCGCTGTTGTCGACGAGTAAGTCGGGGCGGGCGTGGGAGTCATTGGATAGCCAGAATCCGTGGCGCGCCTGGTCCACGATCACGGCTACCTTGAGTCCCGCTAGCCGGGCTAATTGGATTGAAAGGTATGCAGACGTTGCCGATCCTACGAGTGATTAGCCCTCTAACCTATAAGACTGATTGTTGAGGATCACTTACCTCCCCAAATTGCGACCCAGTCTCCCTCCAGCGCCCTCTCATGGTCGTGAATGGAACGCAGTGCCTGATGGCGAACATCTTCGGGTATTCGATCCTCACCCACATTGCGGATAATTGCTGTCAGATCAGGCCCATCCATAATATCGCTAAAGCTTATGCCGAAGCAGCTTCCTAGAGCCAGTGCTGATGTCACGAATGCAACTCCTAACGCTGCACCCTGCTCCGATGATACTTGCCGCGGCAGTTTCACTACGTTATAGCTGAGTGCAGCAACAAATTCCTGATATGCAGCCTTGCGAGCATCTCTGTAGTCTGTCGAGATGACAATTACCTAGTCACAGTTAGCTAGGCGAAGAAAGTGACGACCCTGAATCACATACTCTATCGCCAGATCTGAAGCGCGACGCTGGATGGCTCTCCGAGACTGTGCCAACTAATTCCCTCCCAGCTACGAAAGGAAAGTGTGGTATCCCGAAATTAAAATCACTGAGACTTGGTTAGGTTTGAGCTGGATCGTTGCTGGTGAAGATGAAACTTGCGGTGATTTCCAGTCGATTGGATTGAGCCCTATCACTTGTGTCTGCACAAGCACTTCAGTGTTATCGCGCAGGGCGGGAATTGAATGGCCGGCGATTAACTCATATCTCTGTTGCGGCCCATTCAATATCAGAATGGACTGCGTCTTTTGGTTGAGGCCATTTATGCTGGTCTTGGTTGTGGCAGACGAGCCCGCTGCCACCGTCGAAGCCATCGTTGTCGCGGGTTAAAGGCGGCACTCCTGTAGGTCACTGATTCGCAGACCAAAATTGACCTTCCAAAATCTGTACATCAAGTACGATCAAATGGCTAAAGACGTTTCCATGTGCTGACGCAAGTAAGTATCTTTTCTTCTCCGAATGTCTGTGTGTACTTTAGCGTTCATTCATGGTTGCGTTTATTCGCGCCAGATTGCGCCATCGCCAACCTCGCTCAGTCCAATCTCTCAATATCTGATTTGACCCACCGATCGTCGTCCAGTGGGAACGAATGTTGTATTTGAGAGAGTGTATTGCTATACAGACCTCCTCATTCGGTGTTGTGCATAATATTGCAAGCGTTTACGTCATGCCCCAAAGAGCAACTGGCGTACGGGCGCCATAAAGAAGGTTCGGCAATGAGACAAGGGGGTATGCCGCCGCTCACCCATTCAGCCGAATGCTACCATCGCCATCATCAGTATGCGATATCGGAACCGGTATAGAGAAGTGAATACAGATTTGGCGTGGTGGATATGCAGAGCTGTGTTTTCGGTTAGGTATCGCTAGCTTAGTTATCACTAGAATGTTGATTTGGACTCTTATTTGTGCGACTTTAAATGCCCTGCTGTGGCAAAGATTTTCTCGATTATTACTATCGTTTTCTACTCGTCTGCCTTCCAATGATACTTGGCAGCAGGATGATCGGCTGGGGGAAACGCTCCACCCTTGTTGGCAAAGAGATTCTCTCGGTATGTTCCGCCATCGACAGCGTAGTCGTCCCAGAACAGACCTCGCTCCCGCAATACTGGGAAAAGCAGGTTGATGATGTCTTCAAACGACTCTGGGAATAGTGCATAAGCCAAGTTAAATCCGTCTACGTCAGCCTCGCGAACCCAGCGCTCCATTTCATCAGCAATCTTCTCTGGTGTGCCAACTGTCGTAGCACCCAAGCCACCAATTTTGATGTGGTTAGCAACGGTGTGTTTTGTCCACTTAGGAACTTCAGGCGTTGCTTTTGACCAAGCTTCCACGGCCGAGCGAATAGCATTCGACTCGACATGTCGCAGCTCCTCGTCATCGCCATATGTGGCCAGGTCAATACCAGTCCACCCGCCGAATAGTGCCAAGGCACCGTCCTCAGAACCGTACTGAATAAAATCCTTGTATTTGGCGTCGGCTTCTTCCTGCGTCGTTCCAATGATGGGACAGAAGAGCGCCAAGAATTTGATGCCGTTGGGGTCTCGCCCGAACTCGTCGCGCGCCTTGGCGCGAATTTCTGCAATGTTCTTCGCCACCGTCGACGGGCTATGGCCGGCCACAAAGATGGCTTCTGCATTTTTCGCAGCAAATGCCTTGCCGGCACTAGATGTACCAGCTTGCATAATGACGGGAGTGCGCTGTGGCGATGGCTGGCAGATATGCGGGCCTGGCACATTGAAGTATTTGCCGACGTGGTCAATGGTGCGAACGAGGGCTGGATCTGTATATACTCCTGTCTTGCGATCGAGCTTCACGGCATCGTCTCTCCAAGAACTTTGCCTACTTAAATGTTAGCAGACTGGCAAATGAGGTGCCGATCCATGCCATACCAAAGCTTGTATGTCACTTCGACATATTCTTCGGCGACTGCATAGCGTTCATCGTGCTTCGGCTGCTCTTGGAAGCCCAGGTTTCTGGCAGCGGAGTCCAAGTAACCCGTCACAATATTCCATCCTAATCGCCCTCCTGTCAAGTGATCGACGGTGCTCAGGCGTCTGGCAAGATGGTACGGCTGCTCATAAGTGGTCGCGACCGTGACGCCGAATCCGAGGTTCTTGGTGGCAGCTGCCATGGCAGCCACAGTTGCCAAAGGCTCATTCACCGGCCATTGCGCACCGGAGACAATCGCGGGATCAGGGTTTCGAGGGCCTTTGTATACATCATACGCTCCCTATGGCGCGTCAACTTGGCGGCTTGGCGCATTGCTAAAGAAGAAGACCTACCAGCACATCGGCAATGAAGACGCCGTGAAACTTGCCCTCTTCGAGCTTCTTTGCTAGATTCACCCAGTGAGATATTTCATTAAAACGCCAGGATTGATCGCGCGGGTGCTGCCACAGGCCGGGAGACTGGTGCCCACTGCATGATTCCACAAAGGCGTTGAGGATGAGTTTCTTCTGAGCTGCCATGTTGTTCCAAAAGTTGGTATGATCGAGCAGGGTTTGGGTATAGATTCTCTCATTTTTTTTATCAAGATTCCTGCAGTATATCAGTTGAGCTATTGAATTATCTCCGATAGCGGCCTGCAGTCTCGCCCTGTTGTGTCGATGATGGCGCCATACTGCTTATTGGGCATGCAATCCCCGCAATGTCGCACTGACAGCGACATGGCGAGCTTAAGCCGACCCAATGAAACGGTAATTCAGGTCAATTCCAAATCGATGGTCGCCAGCCGGGAATTTTCGGTTAGACTTTCATGCAAGATCTTCTGGGGAGATGGCGCATCTAGTTCATACAGTTACGCAATGCAGCCCCCAGCCAATCATATAGTGGGCACAAGGCTCGCTGATGCTCAGCGCAAGCTTCATTGCAACAGCTCTCTGCGATAGATAAGTCTTGGTCATCTCAATTTTCAGTTGACTATGTAGGAATTGGAGCTCCTCACCACCCCATCAATCTACTACACAGCACCATGTCGGCAAATTTGCTTTCCAGGGAAGACGAGGCCAACAGCGTGGTCCAACCCCCGCTGCCACAAGTGGCTGGATACGTGGTGATCATTGTAATGGGCTTTCTTATTGCTATCATCATGATGGGCATCACACGCCTATTAAAACGCACAGCTGGCGAAGATAATAAAACCACAGAGATGTTCATGACGGCGAACAGGAGTGTAGGTACTGGACTAACGGCGTCGGCTGTGATCTCGTCTTGGCTATGGAGCACTGCGATTTTGGCAAGCAGCTTGGTTGGCTACAACTTTGGAGCAGCTGGCCCTTTTTGGTTTGCTGCAGGGTAAGTTGTGCTTTCTTTCGGTGTATGGACAGTGCTGATCTCAAAAGCTGTTCGCCCATGATCGTCTTCTTCGCCGTCCTCGGTATTGCTTGCAAGCTGCGAATCCCCGAAGCGCATACTCTCTTAGAAATTGTACGAATTCGATACGGGAAGCTTGGACATCTCGTCTGGATCGTGCTGTGTCTCATCAACAACATCATTGCGATCGCGAATATGCTCCTCGGCGCGAGTGCCGCCATTTCCGCTCTGTACGTCTTTATCTGTATTCTCTCAAGGAGCTGAGCTGAGCACTAACACGAGCATTTCAAGCACCGGAATGCATATAATTGCTGCCACCTTTCTTCTACCTGTTGGCGTCATAATCTACACTTTTGTGGGCGGCATCAAAGCAACATTCTTGACAGACTATTTTCACACTTTTGTGATCACCGCCATTGTTTGTTTCTTCACCATCAAAGTTTGGCTCACTCCAGAAATTGGCTCACCTGCGGCGCTTTTCGATACAATTACTCAACTAGCCGTCAATCGACCTGTATCAGGCAACCACAATGGCTCATACCTTACCATGACGAGTAAAAATGTGAGATGAGGTCGCCCCAGTACGCTTCCAAGCGTTACTAACAACGACCACTAGGCAATTTTGTTCGGAATAATTCATACCCTGTCAAACTTTGGTCTTGTCATTATGGACACTGGCTTCTTTGCAAAAGCATTCAGCGCAGCGCCGCATGCGGTCGTTCCAGGCTACATAGTTGGTGGCATTGCCTACTTTGCCATTCCTTGGAGCTTGGGCACCATTATGAGCTTGAGTGCTCTTGCTTTGGAGCAGTATCCGATCTTTCCAACTTACCCGCGCTTGATGACCCCTTTAGAGGTCTCAAATGGCTTGGTTTTGCCATATGCTGCCGTCGCCGTAGCTGGCAAGGGCGGTGCAGTTGCCGTTCTGCTCATGGTATTTATGGCCGTGACCTCAACCATCAGCGCCCAAGTCATTTCTGTCTCATCTATTATCAGTTTTGATATATACAGACAGTATATCAATCGAGAAGCCAAAGACCGCGATGCGATTCGATGGAGCCATATTGGTGTAGTTGGTTTTGGACTGTTTGCTGCCGCATTCTCCACTGCTCTGCACTACGGCAAGGTCGATCTTGGATGGACTTTATATATGCTGGGTGTTTTGACTTGCCCTGGAATTTTTCCGACAATTTTCACAATTTTATGGAAACGGCAATCGAAAGCGGCAGCGATTTTGTCGCCCCTGCTGGGGATGGGCACAGGTATTGGCGTCTGGCTGGGGACTGCTGCAGCATTCTACGGCGAAGTCTCAGTGGACTCTACAGGCCAGACACTGCCGTGCGTATACGGCACTGTAGCTTCTGCTTTTAGCCCTTGTCTGTTTTCTGTAGTGATCACACTGGTAAAGCCAGCCAACTTCAAGTGGGCGGACTTCAGAAACGAGCGCCTAGCCTTTGCGACTTCGGCTTCTGGCGACTCCGATGAAGAGCTAAAGTCCCACGAGGAGCTCATCTCCCGATATGCCTCTGACAAACTTCGGCTCAAGCGCTGGTTACGCATTTCTTCATTCTGGGCATTGGCGACATTCTTAGGGCACTGGGTCTTGTGGTAAGTCGTTTCCAGAAAGCAAGCTATCGGCCAACACTAACGTGAATGTAGGCCTCTTCCGATGTATGGTTCCAATTACGTCTTCGGCAAGTCATTTTTTGAAGCTTGGGTAGTTGTTTCCATTATATGGGTTTGGGTTACGATGCTCATTGCAGGATTCTATCCCCTGATTGACGGGCACCAGGCCATTAAGAATGTCTTTGTCGGTATCCGACGGCCCAGGGTAGATCAGTAAGCTAGATAGGCGCCAAAATGGTACCAAGAAGATGTACGATCAGCAATCATGTATATTCGGCAAATGTCAAAAATTGAGGAGAGTCTTGTTGCAAGATCAAGCTCCCCTTATAGATGCTCAGCCTCGGCAGGGTCAAGTTCATACAACTAACCAACCAATCACACCAAGACTCTACGTCATGCAAGCATAGGACGCTGACATACGCTGCTTTGAAATCGCAGTGATGGTATGCTATGCTTACTTTTAAAGCGCCGCCTCTCGCAATGCCGCCCACTTGCGAAGTGCGAATTATTAAGTCGGCCGGGTACGACGGGTAACGCGGGATGGAGCGACAGTCCAGCGCCAACCAGAGAACCTTAGTTGATACAACGCGGGGCTGCTGGGAGACTAGCAGCTCTGCTCGTAGTTTATAACTCGTGGCTTAGCCGAATTTTGATTATCCATCAAATTGCATCTAATTTCATCAATATTTCATATATGGCATCCAACTTTACAGTTAGCTTCAACTTTCCATAATCAAAGCACCAAGCGACATCATGTGGGCAGCGCGACAGCGTCATCACCTGGCTTTTTTGGCACAGAGCTACAAGTGGTTAAAAGCGCCCTATATCATCGGAGCGCCAATGCGAGTCCTCGCCGGACCAGAGCTCGCAGTCGAAATCTCAACAGCCGGTGGTTTAGGATTCATCGGCCCTCCCGCGAAAATTGGAGACGCTGCTGCAGACCTGGCCAAAGCCGCACAACTTGCACAGACCTCGACGTCAACAGCTGTACAAGGCGCTCTGGCCAGCTCTGGAATCCTACCCGTTGGTATCGGGTTTCAGACGTGGACCACCGATTTGAACGAAGTCGTGAAGGCCTTGCAGCAGAACAAGCCTTGCGCAGTTTGGCTATTTGCACCGAAGCGTGGCCAGGAGGAACTGAATGAATGGACGCTGGCGTTGCGAAAGGTTGAACCAAAAATTCAAGTATGGATTCAAGTTGGAACTCTTGCAGAAGCCATTGCAGCCTCTACTAGCGCATCACCGCCCGATGTCCTCGTCGTTCAAGGCGCAGAGGCTGGCGGACACGGCAGAGCGCACGATGGCGTCGGTCTTCAAGCACTCTTCCCGGAGGTATCGGACGCAACACGAGACAGCGGCATACCGCTCATTGCCGCAGGTGGCATTGCAGATGGCAGAGGCCTCGCTGCAGCGCTGTCACTCGGCGCTGCAGGTGCCGCCATGGGCACACGCTTCCTGGCAGCAAAGGAGACCAGGATCAGCAAAGGCTACCAGAACGAGGTGCTTCGCGCCAATGACAGTGCCCAATCTACAGTACGTACGCACTTGTACAATCACTTGCGTGGAACTTTTGGCTGGCCCGAGCAGTTCGCCCCCAGAACCGTCATCAATAAGAGCTGGAACGAGCATCAAAATGGTGTTCCTTTTGAGGAGCTCAAAGTGCGGCATGATGAAGCCACCAAAGCTGGAGATGCGGCTTGGGGGCCGGAAGGCCGGACCGCAACATACGTCGGCGCCGCCGTTGGTCTAGTTCATGATGTCAAGCCTGCTGCAATCATCACTGATGAGACACGAAATGAGGCCAAAACAATATTTACGTCACTGTCAAACTTCTTAGGGGACAATCAGTGAATTATGTGCAAGATGGTATGGCTTTACCTTATATACTTTAATATTTACTGGGGGCTCACAATCGTGCATTTCTGCCATGTGATTGTTACTGTGAGCACTTGTGAGATTTGCACTGCAAATTGCCATCACAATCATCGTCCGATGAGCATTTTGCGCCGAGGCAATGGCCTTGCCATGAGCAGCTTGGGGGGTTACCGGGGTTTCCAGGGTTGCTTCCACCACCGCCACCGATGCGCTGAACGAGTCGATCACCCAGGGAGCCCAGGGAGGACTCGAACGAGCTGAAGCTGTTTGCATTCCACTTAGCGCCATTGGCGCCCGGTACGGCGTCAGATCCAGTGAATGCAATGTACAGAATATCATTGTCATCGTGGGCCTGGTTGCCGTTGACGGCATTGCCGTAGCAGGCTCTGCCCAGAGAATCAGACACCTCACCGACCAGAGGAGGACCATCGTCTCCATTGGTATCACCCCATACACCGTAGAACTAGTATCAACATTAGAAAGCGTTTCAAGTTGAATAAAGAGATTACTTACCATCTTATCGCCACAGACAACAGCAACAAGTGACAGGGGCTCAACGCCATACTGCTCTGGCTTGAACGTAACATAGCCATTCTTGCTACCATCATTGCCTAGGACAACGAAAGAGTGGATATAGGCATTGAGGTCCTTGATGCCTTTACCGTAGCCCTCAACATCTCCTTGGAACGTGGTTTGGCCCTGGGTATCGGTGGAGCTATCGCAGCTTCCATCGCCGTCTCCAAGCGCGCCATCGCAATCAATATCCATGTTCACCAGCTGGCCATTCTTTCCCTGGAGATACATAATGCCGTAATCGGAAAGGTGATCTCCGCAGTAACCGAAGTCTGATCATAGATGATGAGCAAAGTGTCGGCCAATCGATAAGTGTTTAAAGCTTACTCTTGGAGTCACCCTCTTGGCTATAGAACCCGCCCTTCAGTTCATTGTGGCAGGACTTTTGGGCGCGAATGGAGTTGTACAAATCACGAACATTCTGGGGAACCTGACGGCCAAGAACCGGGCTGGCCAGAAGGCTTGCAAATAGAATGGAGGCAGTGGTCTTCATGATGCTCAAGTTGTTTAGCTTGTGTGCTGTGCGTGATTCTCACGAGATTCACCAAGAGGGAGGTCTCCGTAGATTTATAGTCGGGCACGTCGCCTCGTTCTAGTGATACTCAACACGTGCCGAGACTCGCCGCAGTTATCCTGGAGTACGATTCCCCGGGTTTTGCAGGCTTGCCATGTGTTAGCCCCCTTCTTGGCTCGTCAAAAGGCGGGGGTGTGAGATGTGCGATGGGATCACCCGTGCCTGAGACAAGCTAAGATGGCCTGGACGCAATGGTAACCAGATGTAAGCCGGTGATGACCGGTAATTCTCCCGCGCCGCTGAGAACAAAGGCCGGACGGTGATTATCGGCAGTATTGTGATCAAGCTCGGGGTAAAAACAGGGAATCTGATGAGAGTTGGTCATTTCCACCAATGAGCCATACTGATTTCCGTTGGTGGGGTTAAAGAATCGAGGCTGGCTACCACCACGATGAAGTGCAACATGGATGTCAACCGACAAGCGGAAAAAAATATTTATCGCTCTCCAATGCAATTGTGCTCTATTTTATCTATGTACGGTTACATGAATGATATATACACGGTATTTATGGTACCGACTGCGCTATGAGAGCTGCTCCCAAACTGGAGCCGTCTTTGGCCAACCCAATCTTGACTCGGCTCTCGCCTTCTAATCCAATTCTTGGTACAGTGCGAAGTGCTTTGCGAATTTCCTCCTCAAATTTAGGGTAGTACTCAAACAGAGAACCATCAATGCCAATTTCAATGCAATCCGTCGCCGAATTTAATGTGCTGTCCGAGTCGAGCGTGGCTGTATCGTCCACAATCTGCCTCCTGCCACGGCCGCAAACCAAGCTTCTTAATGCCTCCCACTGACACCATCGCTCCCTTTTTGAGATCATGCTTGATTTGGGCCTCGATATAACAGGCGCGATCCTGCCAGTGTGGATAATGACTGCTGCAATGGTGGCGCCAGCAAGCTGCGCGGTGCGCCTCATAATCGCGGCTGCCAATTGCGAGAGAACTTTGGCATCCTTGGTGCTGACATTATCGGCATTCAAGGTATTGGTGATGCTTTCCTTCAGGGATTTCCACTTTGCCTCATTTGACTCTTCAACGCTTGCTGCCAGCATCGTTAGAAAAGAGGTGCTGATCGCGTACGGCTTTTCCAGAGGCGATTCCAGTCTGGGCGTCATTTGGAGCTGATTGCAGGCAATCATGTCGGAAATCGCCAGTCTCGCAAGCTCGCCCAAGTAGAGACCGGAAGTACGCTTCTCAAACAGTTGGTCTCCTGGTGTTGGGCTGTCTCGGTCAAGGATGGCATCGTAAGTACAGCCAGGCAAGGCAGATGGTGCTCCGTCAAACCAGGCTCCCCACTCTGTGTTTATAACCATGACCGAGTCCTCACTCTGGAACTTTTTCTTCAGCTGTGGCAGTTTCTCGATTCTGCTCAAGTCTTCGACGTAGGCGGCATTTGTACCTGTCCCAAAGATGGCTCCGATCAGAGGGCTGCTCGCCTCCGACGACGTGTAAGCTTTTGCCATCAAAGTTCCCACACTGTCGTTTGTGAGCGCTGTTACGCGAACGCGTAGCTTTTGTCGGTCGATGGCGTCTTGTAGCATGCGGCAGGGATCTCTTCCGATCGCGTCCGGAATATCCCAACCTTTGTCCCACTGGAGCATTGTGCCATGGCTTACAGAGTGACTGTCGTATGTGAAGCTGAAGGTGAAGCCCAATTTGATAAAGCTTGCAGGCGCAGGGGCGTTGGATTCGACATTGTCTGTTACGTCCATCTCCGGGTTTTCGTCGAGAAAGCAAGCGATCTGTTGCGCGACAAAGTCGAACAGAGGCTCGTGTTTTTCGTTGACCATTACTGCGCGTGGGATTGCATGTTTGGACTGCTTCATAGTATATGTCGAGTCACCATGAAGCTCAACCGCGCATATTCGACAATTGGTACCTCCCAGATCAACCGTCAGAAATACTCCCGTCTCGGACCCATTTGGTATGTTGGTCACAAAGGACGGAATCTGCGTGCCGCCATTCTTCTTCAGGCCATCATCTGCAAAGTAAGCCATTAGACAAGTACCAAGAGCGCGGTTTTCTGGATACTAACTCATGTACTGCAGACAGTGGTCTGTGGCACCACAGATGTCAGCCGCGCTTAGAGAGAATGCAGCGACTGCGGTTTGTGCGCCCGCACTTCTGACCGCGCCTTTGCTTGACATTGCACCAGAAATTCGTTAGAGTTCTTTCAACATGACGACCATCGCTTCAAAGAGAGAAAAGCCTTATAAGAAAAAAGAACTCCTGGACTCATGCACCGGCGATATGGCACCACTTTGCTCATGTCCGGGTTTTTCAAAGCATTCACTCCACCACAGAGCCACAATCACACAGCACCGCGAACTTCCCGCCAGGGTGCAAGCACGAGGCCCGGCAATATCCGCCGAAGACCACCGGTCATTGCCGGACTGTGGCTGCTCGGCCATACTGCCACCAGCTTGGCTGGCACGCTGGCCAGGGTCTGCCCGCCTTGGGGGCTGGGAAAGGCCTCGCTGGCTTTTTCCAGCAATAGGCTGCCGCCGCAAGAAGCATTACTGACTTGCGAGCCGACCGGCAAAGTCGGGACAATCTCGGCTGCACTTGATGCTAAACTAATGCTCGTCTTCCGCAGCAGACTATCCTTAAATCTGTGGGCACCACGATCGTGGCTCCCGCACTCTGTCGCAGGTGCCGCACAGCGCAGCCCTGCATCGGCAGAGAGGCAGAGAGGCAGAGAGGCAGAGAGGGCTCGGGGTATTGACCTGCCGTTCATGACACCCTGTAGTAAGCATGGCGCACTGTGTGGTGTGAAGACTGGCGTAGTTCAGAGTCAGCCCTTTCCATAGCTGGCGTAGATGTCGGTGGAGTCTAACCCCCCGCATTCCCCAACTCCCCAGAAACACATCACGGCGGCCTTAAGCTGAGAGAGCCCGAAGCGCCAGCGTATGAGCAACTCAAGACATTGCCGTAGAGCCTGAGATACCTGCGCTTCCATCGCCGCATAGCTCGGCTCAATTCTCGATAATTGGTGCATGAAGCTGACAGCAGCCCGCCTGGGCTGAGCACTTGAGCCATGGAAGACGAATCAGGAGAGCCGAAGGCGCGCAAGGCCTGCAGTGAGCACCCCTGTGTTCGGTTGATGCAACCACGGCACGCGCAATCAGATTGCTAATTCTACTTAGTTAACTGTCGCAGACAGAAGATGAAGTGCAGGATAGACTCGGGTAACACTTGCCGCCGCTGTGAGCGTGCAGGACTTCCCTGCATTTTCGTGCCTAGAGCCAACGCCTCTGCGTTCATGGTCCCCGCCTCAATGCCCTTGGCCGAGATGGCATCTTATGATGTCACTCGCGATATCCTACGGCGGGTGAAAATAATCGAGGATCATCTCGGACTCCCGAGCTCGGGAAAGGTCGACGAGGTGGAGGCAAAGCCAGTCATCACGCCAGTGAGCCACGACGCGCCAAGCCAAGCAGACGCCCCTGCGGGTGGCCAGCTCCAGCATCTATGGGATGCCGTTGCAAGTCTTGAGCGGTGCACGACTGGGGCTCGCGATGCAGTTCTTTGGAATAAGAATATTATTCAGTACCTATGGCAAACGTAAGCCGGAAAGCCGTGTCCTGCATCTCGCAAGTATCAACTGACAGGTGTGCAGATTTCATGACAAAATGCCCGGGCTTCATTTTTTCCCAAACAAGCAATTATTTTCTTCCCCGCAGCCTCTGCTGTTAGCATCCATGCTATACTGTTCAAGCATCCGAGGCTCTGCAGAGCACGCGGCACTGGCACCCGGCTACTTCAAAGTATTAAGCTGCGCCATTGCTCAATTAAGCATCCCAGGCAGCGAGCTCGCGATCCCATTCGACAATCCCGCCACTTCAGAAGCTATCGCGTTTCATTCTGTGCTCGGACTAGTGCTGGCAAGTCTACTGAACGAAGCCAACGTGCGCGAAACGGGACTGTGGATCTCAATCGCATATAATTTGATTCTCGAACACTGTCCGCCGCAAATTGACGAGAACATCTTCGATTGGCCCAAGATCTTCAAGGGTGTCCAGATTGTCGACCTCGAGCATGCATCTCTGCATCTAACCTGCCCCGTAGTCCCTATTGAGCCTCCGTTCCCAGCGCTGCAGATTCCACATCACGATCCTCTATATCGACTCTCCCGGATGATGCATACAGGTCTGTCACGATTTTCGGGTCGTGGGCTACCTACCATTTGGTCCTGCTTCACAAACAAATTCGGCAGCGGCGTGCCTTCGTCGATACCATTCACGCCGATTGACGCTGCAGTTATTAGAGATTGGGCAAGAAGTCTGGACGACTGGCTCGTGGAGTTTGCTAAAGCTGGCGACGAGACTGATCATCAGCGCACACTTGTTTTCCGCCAATACGTCCTCCATCGTCTTGTGGTCCTCTCGATCTACCATCCAGCTCGTGGTTGCAACCTGCAGTCAAATAGCATCACAATGCACGAACAGCACGAGCTTCTCGTATCTGCAAGAGCAACCTTGAAACTGCATCTTAATGATAAATCTATATGGTCGAACTGGGATCTTGTAATGATCACCTGGGCAGCTCTTATCGTTCTACAAGGAGTAGAGGCTGGCGCAGGAGAACAAGATGGTGAGAATGACCCCGCAACGAGCAAGTTGATGTATCAATACTGACACGTAATAGATTTCCAGAATATTCGCATCCACTTGGAGCTGCTACGCGACACGAACGAGCCGAAGCCCTGCCTGCGCGAAAAGCTTGCTGCACGACTGGAACAGCAGCTCGATTCTTTACATACCCCGAGTCCCTCCACGGCCCAGCAAGTGCCCATAGACATGAGCCAGGGCCTGGACTATTCATGGCAGCTGTTTGATCATGCACTTATTGAACAAGTCATGGATCCTTTTTGGATGCGACCGAATGGCAACCAACCAGCGATGCCGCAGTGAGTTGGCGTGTAGGGAGGAAATGTGTGGAAGTGTGTATGATATCTAAATGACCCAACATGTATGAACCCTATTGAATATATTATCGGCTTCGGCTGGATCGACTTTGCTGCGAACTGGAGCTCTTTCGGAGTTGCTGCCTTTGATTCTACCTTAGGGTACCACCCACTGCGGACTGGATAATGCAAGACTTATTGCTTCTCTCGGAAAGAAGGACGTAAAGCTGATGCTGAACCATGCTACGAGCCTGAAGTTTCTACGTGAGAAAAGCTCTTTCGCGTTTATTTTCAGTACCCTCTGCTACCTTTCGATATTGATTTCCGGCCTTCGCGTAGACGCGCGACAGCAGGGTGCATATATTTACTACGTAGCCACCTACCCTACAGCGCGCCAACATCTGTAACGACCCGATAGCTCAGTCTCGTAGGGCTTGATTACTCCGCCCCGTGACAGCGCTGGACCCCTCACGGTGTGGTGGCGGAAAGGCCATGAGGTCTTTAAAACACTTAAGCTTAGTTATTATGCGTAAGCAGTAACTGGTGCTCTATCAATAATGACGTCGTCCTTGTGGCAAATGCCCTGCCGGGTTCTCTACTGAATATTTGTTACAACATCGCGGCATTCTGGACAGAAGTGACGAGCGCCAGAATGCTTGCGATCGCTTCTTTACATTGCTAATAAACGCTGGTTAACACTTGACTCCATACGCGCTGCTTTCACAGGGATATGGCTGAGAACCTGTGGAGGTTCGCTGACGCTTTACTAGAGGACCTGGAGCTATCCCTTAGTTAAATCCTAGTGCTCCGAGTTATTGACAGCCCGTGTCTCATGCACCTCAACTGAGACTTTCAGCAACTAGAAATCCGGTAGACTTTGTGTCTCGTACTCTCTTACTTGATGCTTTGCACAGTTGCATGTCTGAGCCCATACACAGCGCCTTCTACTCGCTCATGATTCTCAATCATTCGACCCAACACACATCTTCCCTAGAGTTGGCTGATGTGAGAGTGTCGACTGCGTTCTTCAGTGACTGTAACGCCGATTTGACTTGGCGTGTAGTTGGCTTGTCTACACAGGTCAATTTAACAGCAACGATGAAAGCAGCTGTGCGGCGCCGTTATCTCTACTTTTTCCGTGCCGTACTAGATCCTGCTCCGCAGTACGGGTTTTGACACAACTGCTTCGTTGAAGGCTCAGACCGCGGCAATGAAGTTGCAGCGCAGATGCAAAGTAACTTTCATGCCAAAGGGATCATCTAGCTTCTAGCGTGCTATCCGCCAACATGACAGCCGGGATTAAGCAGCTGCTTGCCCCCAGTCTGAGACTAGAAAGAAAAGAAAAGGATACTGATTCAGGCCAGTGAGCCTCAAAACAAACAGAAAGAAACAGATTACATGGCGAACCCTGGTCAAGACTCTGACGATGTCGAAAAGGGTCGCTCTGACTCGCTTACATCACGCTCTCCAATTCTTGAGAAGCGCCCTGGTTTGGCGAGTTTGGGTAGCAATGACAGCACAGATGCGGTTTAAGTGGAATCCAATTCGCTTTCATGCTGCCTTCAGTGGCGCGCCATTGTTTCTTGTATCCTGACAGTTGGTATGGCGTGATGTAGCTGTGCTATCTAGTCTGGTAACAAGGACTGGATACGGATAGTGCACTGCGCAAGTCCATGTACTGCATTTACTTTGGAGTTGGGGTGGAATACACAAATTTAATTGAAGCTTTGAATTGAAAAATATTTACATGCATTAAAATCATCCCGATCTGTACAAGACGCAAAGACAATATACCCCATCGTCGTCCTCAACATGCTATGATATCCCAACTATCTACCGCCTGGGCCAAGTTCCCAAGATTTGGAACATGGACAATTAACCTACTCTATGCCTGATTACCCCAGTGAATTGTAGATTCCGCTTGGTTAAAGACGACGACGTGCTGCGCAAAGAAGGGATTGCCGATGACGCCACGAGTATTCGAGTTCTCCTTGACAAACCACACCATGCAGTCACCATCTGTCTGGGTGTTTCCGTTGTAGAAGCGCCACCCAGGAATAACTAAAAGAGCATTGCCGAGATACATTGTCAAGTCCGGTAGCTGCGTTCCGCAAGGCACTGTCCAATAGCTTCCATCGCCATTGACATCGCGGGCCCCAGGAATGCCATTGTAGTATCGCCGGACAATGTCAATATGTGCGGACGTGCATGGACCGCCTGTATCGAAAACGACATCGAATGTGCCGAGATACTCGCCTTCTTTGTAGTACTCAATTCCAGAGTAAGACCAAGAGAAAGGGTAGCGATCGGAAGGACTGCTTTGCGCAGTCAGGTTCTGCAGTGGGGGAACAAAATTGAACGGGTTGGAACCGAATGCAATCTGGCTGCTACCACCCTCGGCACTGAACTTTGTCACGAAAACCGGCTCAGCAAGCTGTGGAAGGAGCGAATCCATGAAAATGGGCTGCTGCCGAGGTTGGACGTTGCTTTGCCCTCGGAAAGAAAATCCCATTATACCAGAATGCGAGTCCTCAAGACCTTGGCAATGGCTCGCGCTTCCAATGGCCATAGATGTGCAAGCATTGCCAACACAAACCTTTGTCTGGTAAACATCGCCCTTTGCCCCATTACCGCCCTGGCCGTAGCTGGCATCGAAGTGAAAGCCATTCATTCTTGACGTATCGGAGGCCGTATGCGGATTCCATGTTTGAACTCCATTAAGTGAATCAGGTCCCGAGTTGGGAGGGCGTAACCATAGATCCGCGGAGCCTGTGTCCATAAGTACGGAGACTGGCTGTCCTCCGGCGGTAATATTCATAAACCAATAATAATTCCAATCAGCTCCGGAAACATCAGATCGAAGTGAATACTTTGAGTTAGAGCGGCTTTCGCTTTGCAAGGAAGTTTTGATCGCATCCCAGTTGCGATTGACATCGACAACGAATGCATTTTTTTCGTTGCTGGGTTCTGCACTCTGAGGAACTGCACTGGCAAGGGCAAAAGTCGCGTGAGACACCAAGGCGACGAGCCCGGTGTAGCTGATTGTGCTTCGCATTCTGGTCGGCGGTGCTTGGTATTGAGATGCATGTTTTTGGAATAGTGAAGCTGCAGCGGCTGTATTTAAATAGATAGATAGCCAGCTGAATTGTCCAGCCTGACGTTGCGACCACGCAGATCTACTCAATGCTACGGCGCGTGGCCCGAGCCGACTTATGGATCACACACGTTGCCTAGCGAAATTTGGTAATAAGCTCTGCACGTTAGTGTAGACGAAATGCGCTCATTGCTGGTTATAGACTGATTGGCCGGTAAAGAGGGCACGGAGAGAGGAAGGATTCATCCTGGCCTGGCTGGGGGTCAATCCATCGCTGCCTCGGTGCGCATCTGAGTAGTCCGTTCGCTGCGTTACTGAACTGTCCCGAATCTGAGTGGGAACGAACGAGGGCCAGTTTGCAGGCCAACTTTATAATCATACTACATAAAGAAAGTAATAATAGGCTAGACGGGTGCACTGTTTCCTATGCCTCCCCCGCTGACGCAAGGCCGCCGTAGGAGCTAAGCGCAGGAATCTGGGTGCTATACACTGTCGGTTTCGGAGGGAGAAACGCCTATGAGATGAGCACCGGAAAGCAAGAGCCGATAGCATCAATGCCTGCACCATAAATAACTACAAGGTTGAAGTTTTGATATTGTTTAAAGTGCCGTAACTTGTTGCCACGTTACAGCTTGTTTTCCTGCTAGGGTGAATCCGTACATTTTGCTAGCGTAGGATTACATTTTGGATTGCATCCTCCAGTCGAGGTTCTGACAAGGAGCATGCAAGGCTAGCACTGTTGGTGGTTACAAAATGGTAGTGCAAGCCAATAAGCTGTTCAGCCGGATGAATCCATCAGATGTGAAACGACTGCTGATGTATTGACGTATTTTGCATCAGCAACTGTGTGAAACGCCCTCAGGTGTGCCATCTTCTCGGCCTCGTGATGTTAGCACACCACCTGACAGTAGAACTCACAGGAAACCAGGCATCTGAAGTGCTTGTCAAGGTCACGTTGTATAACGAAGCAATGATCACGCATGTAGCCAGATAAGCTCTCAGCAAAGTTACACACAACAAATGGCACACTTTAAGCTACTTATGAGGCAGTTCTTGAGTACGAGGGCTGTTGATTAACTAACCGAAAGTATCAAGGTATCACTGAGCCCACCCGAAATGAGTCTGTCAAGTTCGGTGCTAGCAGCATTCGTCCGAGAATTGGCTGCGTTTTACACTCGACTGAAAGATCTACGAACTAGTGAATGAGCTGGTACATACGACGAAATTCGAATGGTTAGGATGGTTTTCACGTTCATGCTGCACCTACTTGACGGCAGAACCAAGCTTTCAATGATGTGGTTAAGAGCCAGAGGCTATATTTGCGCTGTCAGGTCAGTGCACTTGACCTGCCCATGTCTTCGACCCAGTACGCTATTGATCCGCCAAGCTCAGTGAATCGATATTTTTATCCACGGTCGCGTTTCGCCATCAGGCTGTTTTTGCAGGATGTAAAGATTCAACTACAAAATTTAGAAGCTAAATATATATTTCCCAAAGAAAACCACTTCAGAATTCTGTACTTTGTCCACGAACCTGAGCTTGGAAGCACGGCGATGTATGATCAGCCTACTTTGTCAATCCACCAGTTAACCAATTTTAGTGGTTCCAAGGCGATCCTTGCGGCTGAACTGAGCAGGCACCAAAACCCTTCCAGCGTGAGCTACAGCGAGGAAATGATGTACTACAGTGGATACGACAGTGAAAGTTAATGCAAGGGCGTAGCGGGCGCTAGTTAGTCTACAAGCGCGGGCTCATTGTGATGAGAGCGAATAGTAAACAGTTGAAATTTTGAGAATGCGGAAACTGATATTTCTTGCTGCATATTTGGTTATACTTCCACTTTGCTTTATCTATATTGTATCGATCCATAGCGCTAGTTTTGCCTTGAATATGAGTATCTACACAATCCAGCAGCCGCGTACACTTCATCCTTGCGCAGCGCCAGGCAACCAGGAAATGCGCAGAAAACGCTCGCTTTCTCGCTTTAAGCAGCGGCTAGCTTGTAAACGGTGAGTACCGCCCTGTGGTCTGATGTCCACTCGTTGTCGGCTTGGTTTGGCTGAGGAGTTGGCTCTCCCACAACAACAGCCTTCGAGTCCTTGACGGTAAGCTTTCGACCCTTGTGGTAGACAAAATCGATGCGGTCCAAGGGCTCTTTTCTACCATTGTTATCGAGATAGATGGGCGACCAAGTGATGCCTGGCTCTGAGACCGGGTCCGGGTGTACGACGCGATACGAGTCCACAAGACCAGCATCTACTGGCATTTTGGATGTTGGCCACTCTGTATAGCCAGTACCACAATGTTGATCTTTCGTGGCATCAATCCAATCGAGATGCGATGGGGCGTTGAAATCGCCAGTAAGAAACACTGGGACGTCATCGGCATTGGCAATGCTGCCCTTCATGCTCTCCACGATGGCGGTGATTTCCGGTGTGCGTCCGGACTGGGCCTCGCGTTTCATGACCTCCTCGAAGCTCATGTGTTCGAAACAAAAGTCGTACGGTCCGTAGGGATCGTAGCCAAGATGGCAGTTCCAGAATACAATGTCGCTCTTTGTGCCGTCCAGGCTGATGCGCACTGCACCAGATTTGGCAGGCGTGTCAAGCACTTCCGCGATGGGGTATCGCGTGATGATGGACACGTCAGGACCTTGCCATGAATGCCATCCTAGTGCGCGAGCAAGCCTGACGCCATGACCGCCGCTGCTCTCCTGAAATCCGACAATATCAAAATTGTCTTGTGACAGGAAGCGAACCTGCTTCTCATGATAGTTGTTGACAAACTGGCCACCGACCCAGAGGTTAAAGCTCAAAACGCGAAGCTCCTCTACCAGGGGCTCTGAGTGCTTGCGAACAGGAATTGTCACATGCAGTGAGACTGATGTCCCCCCGTTCTCAACCTGAACACTTAGGGACGTATTCACGGCGTGAGCGGGAGGCCGTCCAGTGATAATGCCTTTCTCATCGACTTTGGCCCAACAATCTTTTTCTTTTGCCGAAAAACAAGTATTCGGGTCACCAGCACGGTTCACCAGATTCCCAACATTCGCTGTGAAATCTTCGCCTTGACGTGCGTTGTGGGTGGTGAATGAATCCGTGAACAGCACCAGATCGCTTGGGCTACCGAGATTGACAACAACCGGTTCTGCCAGCAAACGATATCCACCGTCTGCGAGTAGGTAGGCTTTGTAGGTGCCAGCTCGAAGATTCTTTGGCGCAACAGTGACAGTTCCACTCTTTTTCGGCGCCCAATTCCAAGTCAATGAATCTTGCACATACTGACCATGGTCTGGCCCTCCGCCGTAGGCATAGTAGATGCCAATCCAGTTGCTGTCATTGGCATCACTAGAGCTGTAGTTGAAAGTGAAGCTTGACTTTGAAGCGTCAAGTTCAAGGGTGCCTGAGTGTCCTGCTGTAGCTGTTCATTGTTAGGGTCACGCGACCACTTTGGCGGTCAATCTCGCTGCCCATGAGCACTTGCCTGTCATGTCGGCGTCTGTTGTTTGAAAGATATGGGACGAAATGATTCAGAGCACAATTGAGTTGTTGAAGAAAGAAAAGCACGTCGCTGCAAAGGAATGTTCGTCTATGAATTTAAAGGGGTTACTCCACGAGGATCTTCAGAAATGCTGCGGGAAGGAGGAGATGCAAAAACAGTTAATACTGGTTCCCCTTGCACGCCATCGCCCGCGCACCAGCCTCACGATTTACGTCACTAGACAGCTTTTAAACCCACTTCGCGGGGAACTGTGTACCCAGCGTGCTGATGCGCTAGCCAACTATCGTCAACGTCTCCTCATTATGCGGGGTTCATCCCAATCTCAATGGAACCGACGAGAAAAGATACCAATGCTAAGGCGCGCAAAGCTTGCTGGCCTGGAGGCTGGTTGCCGCTGTCTAGCCCAGCCGAGAAAGCAGTCAGCTCAGCGACCAGTTACAATGTTAGACGCTGCAACCTTCAGTGGCAGGAAATCAGGGCTATGTACCCACAAACAGGATCGACGCGACAGAACGCGGCTGTGAGGATCAACTTTGCATTGCAGAGAGCAAGCGACCATATGGAAATAGTGGGCAATAAACAACAAGGAGCAGGGCTGCCGTCATAAAAAGTAAACTCTACGACAGAGATACACTGGCTGACTTCAGAGCTGCCAATGTTGCTGTAGCCTCCATGCAAGTCGTATTTGCGGTGCAGGATTCAATCAGTTCTTTGCCGCAGTTCAGCGACGCCTTGTAGTGAAGGGCGAGGCCACTGCAAGCAATGGCCTGCTCCTTGTCGCCTTTGCAGGTAATACCGGAATCATCGGCCTTGCAAAGTTCCTTCTTGTCCCCTCCAGCACAATTCACTGTGACTCCCCTGCGAAGAAAGTATTTGTTCGCATGAAATACCTCATCAATGAATGTAAAAGTGTGATAGACTTGAAGTGAGCGGTGCTGCCCGAGCCGCCAATGGTGTCAATGCCATTATAATAGCCAGTCAGGGCTACCTGAAAGGTTTTGGCTGAAGCATGGCCGAGAAGCGCCACCAGGACAATGGGGGTGAAGGACTTCATATTGATAAAGAAATTAGGAAGTATAGTAAAATGATTTGATTGGGAAAGTTAATTCAGAGAATGCTTTGCAAAAATGAGCGGATTTTCCTTCTTTTATGCTGAGAACAGAGTATCTACCTGTACCCATTGTTATAAAACGTTTACGAGCTGCTGTGAATGGACTGCATCATGTTGGCTCATTAAATAAGCACTATCCCAATCGACGGCCCACGATTGATGTGGGACAAGGTCAACTTGGTTTTGAGTTGGTTTAGATAATGAAATTGACTTGCCCGCAGCGTTAACTAACATCTGCGCTGAGATCCGTGAAGATGTCATGACTCAGTTGCTGAACTCCTCTATGGAATTTTCATGGCCTAAAGTGCTGGGTACAACTGACGTGTTTCTGTGCGGCAGTTACATTCCAGTGGCTTATATGAGTGAGTCCAAACTGTGTGCTGGCTAGCTCAATGGAGCAAAGAAATCCAAGTAAACACCCCCTTCCCAATTCGAATTCAGAAAAAGTCACCCATTGGAGAAATCATTCCCGCTTATAGTGTCTTTTCTCACCAAACGATTCGCGCGCCCCGTGGCTCGGAGCCAATGCTTCTTCGCCCAATTCAACAGAGTAACTAACGTTAGGATAATTAGCTTCAACCTATAATTGCCACTAAAGGGCATCTGCCGCTGCGCTAAAAAAAAAAAAAAAAAAAAAAAAAAGTCTTGTTCCCTGTTTCTTCTACGTATTCCTATGCCGATGTCGACCAAATTAGGACATCTCCGGCACGAAATATTTCGGAGACAGAAACTATTACGTCAGTCAGGTACGCTTTGAGGTTATCTGAATTGCAGATCGATCTCCATCGTCTTTCGCACAAGTCTGCAGGATATCCGCCGGCTCCAGACCACGTGCAGGCCCCGTCGACAGAAGAAGCCGCCAGGCTGTGGACGCAGTTAGACAAAAGAGGCAGGGGCACAAACACCAGCAAGGGCGAGATCAAATATAGAATTCCATCTATCAACTCTATGGTGCAAGATAGAAATGCAAATGCATGTTTCGATGCCTGGCTAAAATAAAATTGCCTCGCATTGGTGAGGCAAAGAGCTGGTATACCTAAGACTGTGGTAGATGTCAGTCTGCAATAGCGTACGACGCAATGGCCCTCATCTGATAAATATTAGAATTGTGAAACAAAGACTTTCACTAGATCATGTTTTTGGTAGAATTTTACTGAATAACGGCCAATTTTCTCATTTGGGAATCGCTGTGTGTTGCGGTCAGGCAGCCACCTGCTCTGTGGAGCGACAATGGAGAAGGACAGCTGCTGGCCAAACCGTCAAAGAGAACTGGACAATGTATCGGAGGCCTGAAAGGCGATTCTTCGGCAGCAGAAAGGGTAGTTTGGCATAAGCATAGAATGACAACCATGTCAACTGATAGAGTTTGCCGAATAGCAGCTATGGTATCTCAGGAACCTCATGCCAATGTGCAGGTAAAATGAGCGTCTTGACATTTGTGAAAGGCACCGTCGAGACAGTACCCTTTGCTTGTCAGCAGCAATCACCCTGGCCGGAGGCTGGAGCTATTGAATCGCAGCAAGTGTGATAATAATGCAACAGTCTTTGATTCGGCTGTGATTCAATTGCGCTTGATTTCTTCCACACATGCCTTCCACACAGTTCTTAACTCATTCAAGCCGGCCGCTAATCAGCAGTCATAGGTCCGCTACAAGTGAGAATAAAGCGCTTCTGGACGAGGCGTTCCAATTGCTGCATCAAATTTATCTATTCGCGTGCGACTTCGTAGGAGGATCTAGTGGGGTAATTTTGTCCTCCGCAAGTCTAGGGAGATATTCCTCGGGGACTGGGTTTGTTTGTAGGTAACGCGCAAGGAGTGTTTGCCGCTGTTGATGATCCGACATGTCCTGCGCATCCCAATTCCAATTTTCTACGATAGCGTATTAGCAAGCGTAAGTGGTTATGGCGTCAACATTGGCTTTCCGTGGGGTTTGTTGCCTTACTACAAGATAGCGTTCGGCCGTAAAATAACCCCAAGGGGGTGACTAATCAATGCCGAGCTCACTCATGATGACTCTGCTCAGTCAGAGACGGCCTGCCAGTGATTTCTAGGTGTGGACTGTGATGAGATGCGGACAGTGAGCGGGACTACGGCGTATCAGATCTGGACATCATGTCGCGCAGGATGTAAAGGCGAATGATCCACGACTCTTTGGCCTAACAAAATCCAAGCAGCATCATACTAATAACAGGTTGCGACGCTTGCCCACAAAGTTCTCAGTAAACCCCAAACCCTCACTTAAAACGCAAGTTCTAGAACGAATTTCCTGAATCAGTGATTCATCTTTTACAACATGGCCTACTAATACATATGTAACTGTTATAATGCACGATTCTCGACTAGCACTGTGATGACAAGAGGTAGAGACCCGTTGGAGGTAATGTGCTACAGCTCGCATCACTATGTCTTTAACTACCTACACTGCGTGATTCCCAGTGATTGCGCGGACACTGGGCCAAGATTGACCCATTGACGCATTGCGTTGATAATTGAAATATCACGATGTACCCGAGTGTATTTTCCTGCTGTCAAAGTACCCCCTCCATATCCGCACTGCAGAGAGAAAAGCTTGGTCAGCGATGCTGCGTCTAGCGTCGAGGTTTTACTTACTGCAGACTCAACGTATGCTTTATCGTAGGCCATGCCAAGACATCCGTTTAGAGATTGCGTGCCAGTATAATGGCTGCAGTCGCTCAACCCGTCGGGGAATCCGGCGCCACCGTTTGCCGCGAACATGTAGCTGCTGAGAATAAGCTTAATGTTCCAGTCGGCGTCTGTACGATTGAAGAGTTGAACTTCAAACTGTCGATGCTTGGCAATATCCTTGTCTTTCACGAGAACGCTTCCCTTGTCCGCCATGTCCCTGCTTGAGCTTCCAGGACTCTGCTGATCGTGATCGTCGTTTTGAATGGCAAATCGGCTTGCAGGTATGACCCAAGAGCCACATGCAGGGAACTCTTTTGGGTAATCCGAGCTCCAGATCTTTATTTTCGCGATATCCGCGGGTGAAATTCCGGCCCCGGCAAGCAGCTTGTCAAAGTTGGAGTACCAGCTCCACTCGCCGCCACCACAAGCAAGAAGATCCTTCTCGCCTCCGAGAATAACTTCGTTCCAAGTGATAAAGTCTTCTGGAAATTGGCCACCTAGCTTTTGCCGCACGCGCTGGTAGATTTGCGCCATCATTGCCGGACCAATATGTTTGGCAGCATCAACTCGGAAGCCAGAAGCGCCGAGTGACATGACATCCACCAGATACGTGGCAATTCTGTCCTGCACATACGGCTTTTCAGAGTTGAGATCGGTAAGTCCTACCAGCCAGCCCTTGGTGATTGTCTCGCCGTCCGTCCATGAGCTGAGAGACCGTTCACAGTGAAAATCAGTTGGTCCGTACGGCACAGCGGGGAATTCGAGCGTCGGCCGCGTCTTGGTGAAAGGGTTGATGAGAAACGTTTGACCCCAAGTATAGAAAGGAGATAGTGCACTTCCGTTATGGCCACTGTATAGGGAACAGTCACCGTTGCGATGGTTCTGCATATCGTATCCATTTCCGGTCATGTGGTTGATGACTGCGTCAAAGTATACCCGCACGCCAGCTGAGCGGCAAGCCTGCATCATGGAGCGGAGATCCTCTCTTGTACCCATTCTCGAGTTTAGCTTGTAAGAAACAGGCTGATACGCAAAGTACCATGGCCTAAACTGTCCATCAGGCTCGTAATAGAACGAACCAAAGACATGCTCTTGTGGAGGGAATATCTTCACACCCATGTAGCCCGCTTTTCCCATGAACTTGCACTCTTGGGCAATGTCCGCATACGGCCAACCAAACATTTCAACAATGGCTCCCTTTTGGCCGCCTTGAAATGAAGACTGCGCCTCGATACCAGCATTTTCCCACATGAAATAGAGAGTATCGAGGGTCAATGTGGAGCCGCCACTGCCATACACTGAAATACGCAGCCCGCCCTGGTTGCTGGAGGAGCTAGCTTGATAAATATTACCCGTCTGATTGATACCATTGAAACTATAGATAAGCATCTCTTTGGTGCGAGAGAGACAGTTGACAGTAACAGCCGCGTATCTTTGGCCTGAGCTGTACTGGATATCGGCATAGCCAGTAAGCGAGCGATAAGACTGGAAGCTGCCAATATACGTTGCGTCACCCTTGGGAGGGGTTTGCCAGCGTCTATTCTCAGTGGAGTCTGGAACGGTGTACGTTGAGCCAGAGGCGCAAGAATCCTTTCCATTGTAGTTTCCACAACCCGATGGGGGTGCAGCTAAAGGCTCTGATGGAATATCGGCGGAATAGAATGGCGGCAAGGGACTAACTTTGACTGGACCCGAGTCAGCCGTAGTCGAGCTTACATATGTTGTTGTAGTTGGCAAGGATTCTGTCGTCGTAGAAGTTGTCTGAACACTTGACGAGCTTGTCGGTGATGATGAAGGCGTGGTGGCTGTCGAGGCGGAAGTGGAGGTGGAGCTGGGCGTAGTGCTGGACACCGAAGAGGAAACATGATAGTTGACATAATTGCCAGGGTCATAGTAGCTATCCAAGAATATAAGAATCAGTTTGATGCATATGGAGACTGTGAAGGGCTGTCTGACGTTTGACCAGAGACTTGATAAGAGATGTAAAATTCTGTGGCGCCAGGAACTGCAGCTGTAAACGCCCAAGTTTCGAAGCCAGCTGAGTCGGGGCCGCTTGAGTATTTGGCAGCAATAGATGTAGTCTGCCAATTCGACCCTGCTGCCCAGAAAATAGACACCTTTTTCTCGTAGGCAATATTTTGAACCTTGTTTAGATTAGTGATCCACCTTGCCTGTCTCACAACTCCTTCATAAACTGACAGTCACACTGCCCGATAAAATCGAATCCAGGTAATCGAAAGACAGGAGTTTCACTTGCGCTGCTCGACTTTCTAATCGAGACTCAGACACAGGAATCAGAGCAAAGGTACTCAACAGGAGCAGAAGTTTGGATAGCCACATTATAGCGAACGCTAGTCAGGAACCCGCGGGCATTGGGCTGATGAGGGTTAGGCACTGAGAAATCCCACTGCGAACACACGCAGAGTGCCTCACTTTTAAAGTATCGCGTCGATTATTCACAAGCCTCATCTTAGGAACGAGGAAATGTAGGCCCGAGAATTTGGCCCGATCCGTGTCGAAGGGTTGCATGGACTACTGTACGTCCAAACAAGGCGTCACAGGCATTGGTGGAGGATTTCCCCAGGCTGCAGTTCATGAAATCCCCTCACGCTAGTTGCGAGCCTCCGAACCCAAGTGCCAGCCACCAAATACGCATTAGTTACACAGCCAATCGTAATTGGAGAACTACTTATAGAAGTGTTAAGGTCCGCTATACAGAACAAGTGGAGTTCAAGTATTGTGGTAATCGCCGTCGGCAGAGTCACGAGCCAGCAATTTCAATCCTACCATCCTGCTTCTTACCCACCTGGGCAAGCCGAGGTTGTTTTGGCAGCCCAAAGACGGCGTGCCGAATAATTTCGCTATATTAAAGGCAATATCAAAGAATCCAGAACTATCATAGGGGTGAAACTGCTGTGAAAACAGACCTTTGATGTCGCCTTTTTAGTGATGACTCGTAGCTCATCGGCGTGGCACATTGGGCGTTCTTTGACGCGGTGTCACTCGATTGTAGCACACCCAAGCGATCTTCGATGGCCGTGACGAACAGCTAAGTAGAACCTGGGCCGGCTTACTAGTTACTCGAGGTGGGATATGTTACAAGGGCCTAATATTATAACGGACTTTTACTGGCTGCTGAAAGAACTCCAGTTGCGCCATCTGCGATCCCGCCCCGTACATCAGCTTTGCCACGCAACAATGGATGACTAGAGGTACAGATGTCAGAACGCATGCATACCCCAATACCAATGCAATGCTATCAATCACCATCCGTTACCATTTTCAAGGATTTTACTCCATTATTTTTGTGACGGGGCCTACCCACATCAGAACGGTAGATAGGGTACGATTGACCGTGGGGTAATGGAACCAGATTCATGGAGACAGCAAGTCTAAAGAAGCATAAAATCTACCCCATTGCGGCTCAAAGCCGGAATCAAGATCAAGAAAACTCGTATGCCCTGGCTAAACAGTGCCGAGTTCCTGATCTGGCGTCGCGTCGACAAACTGGGCGCTAGTGGCCGGAGAGTGTGAACAATATCCACACCGCATTGCTATCGCAGACCACCAAAGGGTTCACGATCAGACAGAAAAGACGGACTAGAACTGTACAAGGTGGCTGACCCATGCTACGCCGACGCCTTCTGAATTACACATGCGCCAGAGAAGACTGCGTGCGGTCAAGAGCGTAGGATACTTGGCAATTCCTGCCCCAGAAAATGGCACTAAGCCTATTCATGTCCAAGGTGGAAAATTTTCTGTCAACGATGCTTCAAGTGGGATTGGCGCTGCGCCACCAATTCGGC
Organism: Aphanocladium album; assembly: GCA_029218145.1. Classification (NCBI taxonomy): domain Eukaryota; kingdom Fungi; phylum Ascomycota; class Sordariomycetes; order Hypocreales; genus Aphanocladium; species Aphanocladium album. The sequence continues at coordinate 49,808 of JARDXD010001566.1, forward strand.
GAAATGGCGGCCGGCCCCGATGGCGGCACCCACTGACCGGGGCACTCCGTTCAGAAGAACTGGCAAATTTTGCCGAGGCCGGTGAGGAGTGAGTAATATATTATCGCGTCTTCTCTTCCGAACCTTCGAATAGGACTGAACTCACTGTCTTTTTCTTGCGCATCTTCACGCTTGAACAAGTTCTACGAGAAACACACCCACCATGGCGAAGGATAAGAGAATCGTTCCGTACTATGCGCCAACGGGCGGGCTGCCGCCACAGACACAGGTGCTCACGGATCGTGCCATGTTCACAGAAGCATATGCCGTGATCCCCAAAGGCTGCTTTAGCGACATTGTGACTTCTTTCTTGCCATTTTGGGAGAAGACCAGGCTCTGGGTCATCGCCCGACCGCTCTCTGGGTTCGCGGAAACGTTTTCACAGTACATTATGGAGGTGCAACCAGGCGGAGGCAGCCAGCGGGCCGAGCTCGACGATGAGGCGGAGGGTGTTCTCTTCGTAGTGGAGGGTCAGATCGCCGTTACTGTGAATAGTGAAACACACACTCTCACAGAAGGCGGCTACGCTTTTCTGCCACCAAAATGCGGTTGGACGCTGTTGAACAACGGTACACACACTGCGCGCTTTCACTGGATCCGAAAAGCCTATCAACGGATACAGGGACTTGACGCACCAGAGCCAATCTTCAGAAACGAAAAGGACATTGCTCCCACTGTCATGCCCGATACAAATGGCGCCTGGGCGACAACGCGTTTCGTGGACCCTGCCGATCTGAGACACGATATGCATGTCACGATTGTCACCTTTGAGCCTGGTGGTGTTATCCCTTTTGCCGAAACGCACGTCATGGAGCATGGACTGTATGTCTTGGAAGGCAAAGCTGTATACCGTTTGAATCAGGACTGGGTGGAAGTCGAGGCAGGCGACTTCATGTGGCTGCGCGCATTCTGTCCTCAGGCTTGTTATGCGGGCGGCCCTGGCAAGTTTCGCTACCTGCTCTACAAGGACGTCAATCGTCCTATGAAGCTTTCACGACTGTAAATAATACTGAAACTTTTAGAAATGTTAGATTAAGTATATAGAAGTACTATAACGAAGTAAATAGCAATTGACTAAGCTCTGTTGTGGCCAATCACGCTCGCTACCTAATTGAGTCTCACTTGGCAGTAACACATTCAGGACGCGGGAGAAAAAAAACACAGAATTTTGAATCTAGGAATCCTAATGAATAGCCAGACTGTGTGTGGGCAACTTTTTGCCTTTGAAATTGGATAGAAAAGGGGGCGTGAACTACTCAAGGACATCACACTGCATCGAGGGAACTTGGCATCATCCGCGTAGCGATTTAAAGGACGTATGGGCGCATTATCAGAATTCAGTAGACTACGGTAGTTTTGTTCCCTGTGGCAGCATAAGCTCGCGAATAACGCGCTGAGTTGATGGACTGAGAGATGGACCTAGACTCGGCGTGTAAGTAGGGCATCTGGCTGGGGCCGCTGACCAGCGCTATTCTGATGCGACCAATCTCTTCCAGCCTGGCCCAATTCGCTACATATCTGAGTCTATAAGTACAATTGATATGCCAGAGAATAAAAGAATTTAAATGCAATCATTGACGTATTGTGCTGACTGCCAAATCAACCCGTCGGCAGCGTTGGGATGGAATCGACGTCGCAAACCGGTTTGCCGCGCAAATTCAACCTGCTTGACATGTTTCGCCAGCATGTGCACACCCACTCAAACGCGGGAACTGTCATAGGTTCGTCACTATAGTAGCCACCAACCAGAGCCCACTTGAATCCTACTTTCCTTACGATGCCGCCCTTCCATTCTACAGCTGCTCGAGCACTGGTACCTACCCGGGAATGCGCTTGGTCATCAATCTTTGGTTCTGCCGTCAACACGCCCCCTCGCGCTCTGTCAAATATCCATTTTGTCTCAATACAAGCGAGAATCGCGCTTTTGCGATACGATGCGCTGCTCCAGTAATATCAATACAGACCTCGTCAGGCGTCAAAGTCAGCAACCGATACTCGAGAAGAGGTGGAGTGAGACTCTCCGAGGGGAATGGTATTTACCAGTGACAGATGCTAAGGTATTGTTAGCGTTTATGGTCATCAAATTAAAATTTCCTCGGCGGTTATGCACCTTGTCTCTATGAGCAGTTTATGGTTCGACTCTGCGCGTGCGTGGCGGGCGTCTTATATCCGTGGAGGGTCTTTCTGCAGCAGCCAGATCGGCGGAACTACTTGGCGTCGATTTGCCAAGCATATACATGCTGGTTCGTGTCGTGATACGTGTCGTACGGATGCAAGACATTGTGACCTGTTAAAATGGGCTGATCTGCAGTTTTGACAGTTGTCCGCGGACAGCTCCAGTGTATTGTGGTGTGGTGCTAGTGCAAGCCATGCCACTGCAAGTTTACAAGTCGAGCCATTGCGTCCGCAGTATCCCACGGTCGCATACAAACATGATGCCAACGAAACCAGTCCCTGTTATTACATCCTCTTGCCCGAACGATCCGGTCTGGCCAGCGATAGCCTGGATGCTGGTGCAGAGCGTCTAGTTAAGGCCCTTGAAGCCAGCGACAGCAGAAACGACCCTTATAAAAGACGACCGCTTCACATACATCGATACAAAGCCCCCCAGATGCTAGCGGTACAACAGAAATAGTTACCTTTTGCTTGCCAGAGCTTGTGGCGGCCGACAGGTACCAAAGCTAAAAAAGTGACGTCACATGGCCCGGTCGCTACCGTCCGCGTAGCAACGTCGACACCTTTGCGCTGGCCTTTGACCCAGTGCAAGCTGAGGGAATTCTGTCGGGAATACATATCACAGTTAAACAAATGGTACTGAAGTCGGCATATTCGCGGTGCTGACCCCTTTTATTAGACCTGCAGGCCGTCCAAGGCACAGATGCCGGGTGCCGGACGGCTGCTCACGGTGTGCCGTCTGCCGAACGCAGGGACGCTAAGAAACTACAGGTTTGCTCGGAAGCTGGTCCCGATGGGCTTCCATTGTATTTGGCGTGTGGCTCCGTGGACATTGGGGAAGTGGCGGCCGACCAAGCTTGTTGATGGGCCACGACATTGCACATCAACTGGCAGTGACTGGCTCATGGCCAAATGCCGTTTCACCAAAATGCAAGACCAAGGCACGCCAACATGGGCCACTGTCCCATGGTCTCGTATTTGGGTCCTCTGCCACCCCCATGTTTAGCCCCGATGACAGCTGGAACTAGTGCCATGACAATCGTCCTTGGAAATAAGGTCCGAAATGTTGATGGCTTGAGACATGCCCCAAACTGTTAATTTCGCAACAACGACTTTTGATATCGCACAACCGTTGTCATCTTCACATCTGCTTCCGTGACCATCTTATTCCCTTTCAACATGCGACTTTCTCATCGCATCGGTTTAATCATCATGCCAAGAGCGACCCACTGAGCATCCATCGCCGACCCAGCAAGGCCTCCATGATGGACCCTGTTACATCATCTCGACTGTGCTAGTGCCGACCTTTCCGTCTCCTGGCAGTGACGCTCCTTGTGCTGCTAGCCAGGGTGTTGCAGTGTTTTTTCCCTTACTCAGTCCGTGTAACTTATAATAGAAATACAGCTCCCACATAAAAAGTGTACCAGACTCCGCTGATATTCCCATAATGGTGATGTCAATTCGTCTCGAGACGCGTTGCCCACCCAAGACTGTGTAAACCGAAAAGCGAGCAGAATAAGAAGCATAAAATGGACCGTTGGAAGCAGGTCATTGCGGCCGCCAAGCTGCAATCCATAGCAGACAGCATGCGACGACCGGAATTTGGCGAAGACGGGCTCGACCCGGCCTTCCACCCCAACGACCTGGGCGCCGACGACGATCTCCAGCAGGCCACGGCGTACGGCGAGCGCACCAATGGCGACCACGACGACGACGAGGAAAAGGCCAACAGCGGCGACATGACGCTTCGCGACATTCAGGACCAGGAGGCGGCCGATATCATCCGCACCTTTGGTCTGCACAGCAAGCCCTTTGCCAGGGGTGGTGGTGACGGCGCCGTATCAACAGGCGCGACCACGCCCGAGGGCACGACCGCAACAACTACACCAGATGGCCTCGGCGGCGAGCCGGCCTCGGCACCAGTCAATGCCGGTCTCTTATCAACCCTGCTCCGCCTGTCGCAGCTCGAAAAGACGAGCAAAAACATCATCCACAAGGAGTACTTTCTCAACAAGGAATACCTCGACGAGGACGCCGCGCGCCCGAAGCGACCAAAATGGTACGACGACCCCAACATGAAGAAGAGCACGTCGTCCATCCCCAAGCTGTCCGCGCTGACCGCGACGGCCGAGCAGCGGCGCCTGAAGCGGCAGCAGAAGAAGCAAAAGAAGCTCACGGTGCACGTGGCGTCCATACTCGCGCGTCAGCGCTACATCATGCAGCTGTGCCGGGCCTTCATGGCCTACGGCGCGCCAACGCACCGGCTGGAGCAGTACATGGTCATGACGGCCAACATTCTCGACGTCAGCGCGCAGTTCCTCTACATGCCCGGGTGCATGGTCATGTCGTTTGACGACCGCGAGACGCACACGGCGCAGGTCAAGCTCGTGCGCGCCGTCCAGGGCATGGACCTCAGCCGCCTGACCGAGGTGCACAACATCTACAAGAGCGTCATCCACGACCGCATGAGCGCCGACGCCGCCGCCGAGGAGCTCGACAAGATCATGAAGCGCAACCCCCGCTACAACAAGCCCTTCATCATCCTGCTCTACGGCCTGTCGTCGGCCTGTATCGGGCCCTGGGCCTTTGGCGCGCGGCCTATCGACCTCCCCATCATCTTCTTCCTCGGCTGCTTCGTCGGCTTCATGCAGCACGTCGTGGCGCCACACTCGGTACTTTTTGCCAACGTTTTCGAGGTGGCCATGGCCATCATCATCTCCTTTGTCGCGCGCGGCATCGGCTCCATCAAAGCAACGGGCCCCTTTGCCCACTACGAAGGCCGCACATACACGTTTTGCTTCTCGGCGATTGTGCAGTCATCCATCTGCATGATCCTGCCCGGCTTCTCCGTCCTCTGCAGCAGCCTGGAGCTGCAGTCGCACCAGATCATTGCCGGCTCCGTCCGTCTCGTCTACACCATTCTGTATTCGTTGTTCCTCGGATACGGCGTCACCATCGGCACCACCGCCTACGGCCTCATCGACCGCAACGCCACGCGCGAGGGCGCCTGCATGGGCGGGCCCAAGCAAAATTACGGCAACGAACACATCCAGCATTTTCCCTTTGTCGTCGTCTACTGCATCCTCGCCGGCCTCGTCAACCAGGCGCGCTTCCGCCAGACGCCCATCATGGCCGTCTTTGGCCTTATCGGCTACCTGCCCAATTACTTTCTCAGCGACAAGCTGGGCTCCTCGACCGGCCTTGCCAACACGGTCGGCGCGTTTGCGCTCGGCACGGCGGGCAATCTCTACAGCCGTCTGTGGCATGGCCATGCCGCGTCGGCGATTATTCCCGGCATCTTTACTATTGTGTCGTCTGGTCTCGCGGCTTCAGGCGCCATCATTTCGGGTTTGGCGTATTCCAACGAGATTCTCGACGGCACCATCAACGACGCCACGGTGGTAAACTCGAACAATTCGCTTACGGGTTTGGGTTACGGTATGATTGAGGTGGCCATTGGTGTCTCGGTCGGCCTCTTCATCTCTGCCGTCGTTGTGTATCCATACGGAAAGCAGCGCAGCGGACTGTTTAGCTTCTAGCGCTATTTGTATATACATTCTGCCCCAGTGGTGCAAACGACTTTATGCATAGGAAAATATGAGCATTCAATAGAGACATGGCATTTTCTTGACTTGGTCGTGCAGGAGTGCATAGTATGAGCATTAACCCAGAAGAAGATTGCTGGTATAAGTGACCGCTGGCGTAGCCTGTGAAAGTTGGCGTAGGTGTGTTGAGAATGGCGTGGACGAACGACCCATGATGCTGAATCCGCAGATATGTATCAGTAAGATAACAGATGCCGTCTTGATCTTGTATCTGATAAAACTCAGTCAAGTAACCATTTGCCTAAGGCCATACCTGCCATTCGTCATTTCTACCATTGTGTAAGGCTCTTGTAAAGCAATAGGTCACTCTTTCGGCGTTAGGCCTCGTGGCCTAATGGCTAAGGCATCGGTTTCCGGCTGCGGAGACTACCGGAGATTCCAGGTTCGAGTCCTGGCGGGGTCGATTTTTACTTTTTGCAATGATTTTGCGCTCTTTTTCTATTTTTTTTTGTTAACCTTTTAGTCTGTATCTGTGACGTTACTCTATTTCGCTTGCTGAATTAAGGCTTGTGTCATAGACGTGGTTGGTGGTGGGGTGGGGGAGATGCAGAGTTGCCCGACTTACACGAGACCCTCAGTTCTGCTTCCTGCCTTCAGCTGCCTTTCACTGTCCGACACCAGAGAAAAGATTTACAATTACAAGCTGTCAGAATGTTGCTGTTTGGAAGTTGTATGGACTATGCTTGATTTCTCTACAGAAGCTGAGCGGAAAGCGAGTGTCGCAACCTTCAATTCAAGGTCAAGCAGTTCCGGCATGGCACAGAGGAACAACTCACAGGCCAGGCGGCAAACCGATTATGCGCAGATTAATTATTCATTGAGGGTAGAGCACGGATCAGACGGTACATCCAGAACGAGAATTAAGGGTTCAAAATTAAATCAAGGCCCAAGACCAATCTAGTTTAATGGTATCAAGAAATGACAAATGCTTCAAATGCTCCACCATTCAGCAACAAAATCAGATGCATTACATGAGAACTCATGCACAGGCTATTGCGCCGTGCCGTAGTATTCGACGACATTGCCCTGAGCGGGCTGAACTTGCTGCATGGGCTGCTGTGTCATGGGCTGCTTGCCGTTTCCTTGCATAGGCATGGCCACGGGCATGGGTTGTGCGTACTGGCTGGGTACGAGTCCAGGCTGTGCATACTGGCTGGGTATGAGTCCAGGCTGTGCATACTGGCTAGGTATGAGCCCAGGCTGTGCGTACTGACTGGGTACGAGCCCGGGCTGATTGAAAGGAACGTACATGACAGCGAGGTTGTTGCGCTTGGAGTTGTGCAGCTGCGTGTCTGAGCAGGCCCCAACAAACAAGACAAAGGCAAAGAGAAAGACGAGCCACATGAAGACAACAGTGGCAACCATGATGGCCTTGTAACTTTTTTGCGCACACAGCTCGCGCTGGTCCTCCTCATACGGGTCGTGATAGGGATAGCGGTTGTAAGGATAGTTGTCGTCGTCATCACCTAACCCTCCATTTGAAGTAGAGGTTGGGTAGCTTCGATAAGAGCTGCTGGTGGATGTGCGACGCGGGTAATAATCAGGAGTGTAGTAGGGGTCATCGTATGGGTCGTAGTAGGGGTCATCGTACGGATCGCTGCCAAACGGACGCGACGTCGTTGTAGACGTAGCCTTGGGAATGCCGTTGAGGATGCTGGAGCTGACGGGCAAAGTCTGGATGCCACGCAGTGTGCTGGTAGGAGTAGGCAGCGAATTGGTCTGGCTGACACCAGCAACTTGGCGGACGTGAAGAGGAGCAGGGGCGCCCTGAATGACCGGAACATGACGATGAATTTCGTGATCAATGGGCACAGAGCGGCGCAGATAGTTCTCCGAGTAGTCTCCGCACTGTGCTACTGTGACGGTAGTAAGCGCAGTCAAGGCGCCAGCAACGATAGCAAGGACAATCCAGGACACAAGCCACAGACCGACGTGCGCAGCCGGCGTGATGCCGCGGAAAAACGGACGACGCGGGCCGGTGAGAGAGTAGCACAAGTCGGCGACGGCCCAGAGGATAGGGAGCAGAAGGGCACACGCACACGCGGGATAGATGACGTTGTCGCCCCTGAAGGATGACGAGTACTGGAGCATGGAGAGGCCGAGGGAGAAGCCAATGATGCCAAAGACGATGGCGAAGGCGTTGAAAACAAGCTTGGTCAAGCCCCAAGAGCGGTCTGCGTAGTAGTCGGGGTCAATCCTGCCAATGGCATCGGCCGGGGGGGGTCTGCTCCTCTCGGAGTTGTAGGCAGCCGTGTCGATGCAGGCAAGGATGAAGAGGCCAAAGGTGGTCATGAGCAGCAGGATGATGAAGATGAACTGAACCAGGAACTCGGGCAGAACTGTGTCAAATCCGTCGTAACCCAGGAAAATGCCGTAGACAATGACGAATGCAGCGTAGATAATCCAGCAAACGAGCCAGAATCCGGTGTGGACGGCTGGGTGAAAACCTTTGTGGTAATTGAGAGATATACGAACAGCCGTTTCGGCAATGATGAACACAATGGTAATGATGTAAAGGGGCAGACCAAGAAGCGAGAGGATGTCTTCGGTGTCCTGAAGGTAGAAGCCAAAGTAGGCCAGCGAATGGCCGGCGAGGCCTAGGCCAACAATGGAGAGCACAAAGGCGAGCGTGAGGAGGATGACGTGGCGACGGGGCCAAGCATTAAGAGCGCTGGGCTTCTCAGGTGTGTAAACATGGTTTGGCGGCGGCGGCTGCTGCTGCTGCTGCTGCTGCTCCGGGTCGGCAGCATTGGCGGTTCCGGGTTGCTGCTGAGGGCTCACGGGCTCGGCACGGCGGACGGCGGGCGTCGCCTCAGTTGTCGCCGGTGAGACAGGCGTAGGCGGCGAAGGGCCGGCCACAGGCACAGACTCCGACGGATCTCCAGCAGAAGGTTCCTTTAGAGCGCGCTGGCCATACTCGTGGACGGTTGGCAGGCGTTCTGCCGTCTCGGGAGCTTCCGAGGCCATGGTAACTAGCAATGAGCAATAGAGTTCAGGTACCGGAGTCTGTTTGGTGGGTGTGGTGCTGGGCGTTGGCGTGAAAGGGGTCGTGTAAGCGAGGGTATCGACCAAGCAAGCCGCGCAACGAGGGCGTCGACAAGGAAACGAGTGACTGGCCAAGAGTGGCCTTTTTAACGAAAGACGGCGACAATGAAGGTGTCAAGTTTTTCCTCGACCCCCTCGAGTCAAAAGGCAGCCAACACGAGAAAAAAGGCGGCCACGAGATCAGGCTGAGGCGAAATTAGGGGCGGGCCACTCAACTCAAAGTGGCAAGGCGTGGTGAGCAACCAGCGTTGGCGCCAACGTTGCCTGGATATACAACGGAGGGGGGCCCTGTTGTTGCCTGGCGATGTACGGCCTTGTAGCGGATTTGTACGGAAAATGCAGGGAATCTAGCCCTGTGTCGGTGCCTCCCAGCGGTCGAGCTGGCAGTGAGTCAGGTGTATGCAGCTGCCCAGACCGATATTGCCAGGCTGTTATCGCGCTAGCGGAGGAACTCATCTAAGTCGTAATAGCGCGCCCCGTTATCTGTTAGTTTACGCCAATAGAGGTTCAGCCCGCTGAAGCCACTCGTGTGCAGGGTCTCGTAGGGCAGCGCGGCCGGCAAGATTTTTCCTTTCAACGGGGCGGAGCAGAGACAAAGAGCTATATTTGGCTTGTTCAGCTGCGCTGCTGTGTTGCTGCGAGTCGACATCCTCGACGTGGTAGGTGGACAAACTAGGTATGTGGGAACCCATATACGATGTACTGGTACATGGCTGCAACTTTACATGAAAGCTTGGAACGATCATTAACACGCTGTGTTTTCCAAAGAGAGGGCATTGATAATGACGACGCAACTAGGACAAGCGTGGAGGACAAGGAGCGCGCTGCTGTGGCCTCATCCGACGACAACTTGATCGACCCCCATTTTGTTCGAGTTTTGCTTCCACTTACTGCCACATCTCAGATTCCCAAGTTCAGATCTAATCCTTCATATTATCCGCACGTGTGACGCCGGCGACGCTTCGATGATCCAATCCGTCAATGGCTGCTCCGCATTCGGGACAGCGCGCCTGCGCCATTGGCATCCCGCATTCGCCAATCGCAAACTGTGTCTCGTGTCAGCTACTCATCCATACACCAAGACTGTGCTGCGGTGGGACATGCTTACCGGATGCCCGTTGACGCAGTTATACCAGCGGCCAGAGTGTGTAGCCAAGTCGGACCGGCCCGTGACCATGGCTTCCTTGATGGCCGCAACCTCGTCGTAAGATCTCCGCGTGCGATGCGGCAAGCTCTTCCTGCAATATGTCCAGCTCACCGTCCAGCGACGCGAATTCACTCTTTCCCGCGACGAGAAACCGCCTGGCCGACTCGTCCGCGACGGCCCTGTTTATGATGCGAATGTACCACTGCGTCGCGTGCTGCCTCACCGGGCACTTGCTGTCTGGACCGCTCGGCGTCTTGGCAGACGCGCCAGAGATGTCGGCCAGGCCCGTGAAGAGGCCTTCGCGGTCCATCACGTACGCGCTGCTCATGCCCACGACGCCGTCCAGCGTCTCCGCGGTGAAGAAGTGCGGGCACTCGAGGACGACGATGCGGCTCAGGTCAACGTCCATCTCGGCGTATGTCTTCATCTCGAGCAGGTCGACCCGTGCGTCGGCTGCAATCCCGCAGTCTCGGCACACGTCCGCCAGGCAGGCTTCGCCGCACGGGAGCGGCGTCACGCAGGGCACCGGACACAGGTAGCCTGCATCCACAGACCGTGAGCACGCCACCTCCATCGCGTGGTTTCATCCAGGCACCGTCTTCACGACCATGACCTGGCAGCGGATCAGTGCGGGCTTCTGCGCCGCGTGGCAAGCCACGCCGTCCTTGACGTGACCGCACGGAATCTCAACGCCGTTCAGCGATACGAGGCACTTGCCGCAGTCCTACACTTTGCCCTGACAATTTGCCTTGGTGACACCAACTCTTCTGCTATCAGGGAGCAGTGGCGCTTCGGCTCACAACAGGGCGAATGAATGCAGAAGTGAGATAAACTATAATGCTATTCCATAAAGCTGCCTAGGGGTAGAATCGCACCAGCGGTATATATGTAGGGGCTCTCGTAGTGTGTGTCTCGTTCCAGCGTCTTGCTCATCAGCCGCTCGATTAATTGTCCATAAAAGTCTCCCTCACCACCTCTCTCATTCTCGAGGGCGCATTCGTCAAACCCTCACGCAGCCCGATGAAGCCCTGCTTCAAGACAAACACTGTTCAAGTTAGCAAGCCATCTCATCGAGGGTTGACGCCACTTACTCAATGGCGCAAGGCCAACAAATCCCATGCAGTAGGCAGCGACAGCCTCGTTGGATCCCACAAATTCGGGGTTCAGCCAGTAGAAGGGAAAGCAGCCAGTGAGGTGCCCACCCAGAGTGGCCCAGCCAAGGTACAAGCCCGAGAGTGAGGAGAGTCCAATGAGATGGGCGCCAAGAGCCTGTAGAATTAGCGGCGAAATTAAAACGAATCGAACAACTTACCTGGGGTCGTTTAATGCTGTTGAAGAATAAAATCTCGACAATCATGACAATGGCAGGGGTCGTGTAGAGACTGAAGAGGGCAAATGACTTGAACCATCCTTCGCCAAGCAGATCTGTGACTAACTTTGTTAGTGCCGCATCGAAAAGAAAAAAGAAAGAAAAGAAAAAATTAAGAGGACAAAACATACATGGTCCTTCAGTAGATGTGGCATCTGGGTTGTGTGGCCGCGTGACAAACCAGTACGAGATGGCGTTCATAAAGGAGAATGCCGTCGTCGTCGTGTAAAACATGGTAAAGTTGAACTGCTTTCGGAGGTTGCCCATGTTGGATGGTAAAGACATGAGACGGATGAACCAGCCCTCGACCCCGTCAACGTCGTCGACTGTTTGGTAGTATAGATGGGTAAAAGTCCAAGCCTGGTTGGTTAGCTCGAGTTGCCACGTCTGGTTCGACACGTACAAAGGTGACCAGATGCCAGAAGTGGCTGAGGATGAAGCTCAGCACGCCAAAGTGGAAAAGCAGATACCACTTTGGATGATCGGTGAATTCGGTGAGTTTGTAGTATGCCGTCATGATGCCAGTGCCTGTGAGGTAGGCGACGACGAGACCGCGGAGCTTGACGAGGAGACGCTGGGGGATCCAATTCCATGGCGAGTGGCTGGCTCGAAGAAAGGGGGGCTACAGAATCTCGCTGTTAGGTGATGTTCAGTCTGGATTCATGTTTTGCATACATGATCTTGGATAATGTTTGATCCTGGAAGGCTACCAACGGCGGCGAGGAGGGGCGTCGTGTCCCTGGCCATGGTGGGCGTCTCGTATAAGACGGAGTGGTGGACGAGGTAGTAGCAGCGAGAGCTGGGAGACAACGGGGGCAAAATTGTGAGTTGTTCACGCGGCTGGAGAGATGATGATGATGATTGAGTCCTGGATGGAGAATGAATAGAGAAGAAGAGAGAATGGAAACGTGTTGGTGATGTTTGTATTGGCAGTTGGCAGCTGGCAGCTGGCAGCTGGCAGCAAACTGGCCCGCGCTTGCAAGGGATGGGAGCAGCACCAGCAGCAGATGCATGCACGACGCACCAATTCCATCAATAGGTAAGCACTGAATTCAACTAAAATTTCCATTATTCCTTATTTGATTTTTAAGTTTTATTAAATTTTACTTATTTTCATAATTCTACCCCGTTCTCTTCCTCCCATTCCTCTCCCATCTCATCCCGCATCGCCGTAGCGGGGCCATCTGGACAGCTACACCTGGTCCGTGCGTCTCGTAGAGCACACCTTGTCCTAAAGTCGCCATCGACAGCAAGACACGACACCAAGCTACATTCATCGCGTCGCAACCTCGCCAATTCCTCTTTCTCTACCTGATTTTGAGTCGAAGCAACCTCTCCCACTCGAAAGCTGGTCAAAATACATTCACAATGCTCTCGAGCCTCGGAAACCCGCGCCAGGCGGCTGCGCAGGTGCTCAACTTTGCCCTGATTCTGTCCTCTGCGTTTATGGTATGCGACACGCGACCCGGCACCCGCGATACGACCACACGAGAGTAACACACGCTAACACGGGCATCATACAGATGTGGAAGGGGCTTTCTGTCGTCAGCGACTCGCCGTCACCAATCGTCGTCGTCCTCTCCGGCAGCATGGAGCCCGCCTTTCAGCGTGGTGACCTGCTTCTCCTCTGGAACCGCAACCTTCTGACAGAGACGGCCGTCGGCGAAATCGTCGTGTACAATGTCAAGGGCAAGGATATTCCCATTGTGCATCGCGTCGTGCGCAAGTTTGGGTCGGGGTATGTTGACGTCAAATCCAGCCGCTAACCGTCTCGTTGCTAACACGTCACAGCGAAAAGGCACAGCTTCTCACAAAGGGCGACAACAATGCGGGCGACGATACCGAACTCTACGCCCGCGGGCAGGATTACCTCGCGCGCAAGGACATTATCGGCAGCGTCGTCGGCTACGTTCCGTTTGTCGGCTACGTGACTATTATGCTGTCGGAGCACCCCTGGATGAAGACGGCCATGTTGGCCATCATGGGTCTCTTGGTGGTTTTGCAAAGAGAATAGAGAATAGCGGCATTGATTTAGAGCATACGAGCAATATCAAAATAATTCAACTTTACTCGACGGTGACGTGGCAGCTTTGCTGCTGGTGAATGCAGGATGGGTTTCTCTTCAGCGTTTGAAGATTCTCAGCGTGTCTTGTTCTTTAACTGCACAGTAAATGAAGTCTGCTAGTTGTTCCAAACCATTTGTCCAGCACTTCGCGGTCGTCTTTAGGGTAGCAGTCTTCCACCAGCCAGTTGACCGCATCACCCGCGAGGTCAGAGTCTGCATCAGCAAATCTAGCAAGATGATGGAAAATAAAAGGCTTTCCTCAGTGAGACTCTATCTATTTTTGACGAGTATTGGAAGAGAGAAGGTAGAGAGCGACTGGTTGTACATGTTGAACAAACATTAACAATGATAAAAATCAGCCTGCACAACCATCTGCACGATACCCCCAGCGCAGTAACGCGCAGTACTACATTGCATCTTATTGAATTGCAATTCAATTTAATCAGCATAAATTTACCCAAAAAGATAACATCTTCAGCACTGGCAAAAAGAAGGATGCAAAAAGCGTGATCCCGCCCGGGCTTGAACCGGGGACCTTCTCGGTGTTAACGAGATGCCATAACCAACTAGACCACGGGATCAACTCTCGAATTCGTATTCGATAAATCACGGCCGCGATATTAGCAACTACATCCGTACAGTGGGGAGTTGAAGGACAAGATCTTGAACAGCTCTTTGGTCTCGATTGTATGAATCATTATGTGCATTGCATGCAGGAGACAGCTAGTGGGACCATTCTTGGCGACCCGTTGCTGCGCGGCTGATGAAAGTTGACAAGATAGAGAAGTGAGACAGGAAGCATAGTACACCTCTGTGTATGCGTGCGTTTTTTATTAATCTTGTATATTACAAGCGATTCGAAGCCTGTCTGGTCATAAGGCCAGCGTCAGGAGATACCCCAGACAGGCGACGCGCCCAGCCGACATGAGCACCTCTTCCGATGAGGGTTATAACGCTAGTTCAACTAGTTCAAAGCAGTCGCTGCCTTGAAAAAGATGGCAATCGCCGGGTAGATGCTGACCTGGAACACCAATGTGCGCAGGTAGCTCAGCGAGCGCTTCGACGTCGTCACGTACAGGTAGTTGTACACCAACCGACAGGCGACGTGAATCACCGTGTACCTCGTCATGTCCTCCTGCGGAACCTTGGCCAGCGTTCCCAGTATCTATTCCTCAATATTAGCGAGCGTTCTCTCTCCTCGATCAATCACCCAGCTTAACACTCACCACTGCGGCCGCCCACATAGCCCACCACTCGAAGCCGTTTTGTTGCGCCGCCTGCCCGCGCAGAATCATCGACTCCACGTCCGACAGCTTCTTGCCCGACGCCGCCTTGGCGTTGAGACGCGCGACAAACGACCGCGGGTTCTCGTTGGACCACCCGCCCTGCACCTTGTTCACCTCGGCCTTGTAGATGGTGTACCAGTGCGGCAGCGCCGACACGAGCAGCGTCAGCGGGAGGGACCCGATGGCGAGGTTGGCTTCGCCGTTGGCCAATGCGGTAAAAAATGACATCTTGAAACTTTTATTTTATGGAAAAGAATAAAGGAATGATTTGAGAAAAGGAGAGAGTGTTGAAAAAAAGGAGTGAGGCCTTGGACTCTGTATTGGTTTTGATCGTCATCGTTCGGCTAGCCGTACGGAGCACCCCTCTTCCGACCGCGGCTGGAGCCTCGGCCCAATTGCGGCTAGATTGCTCCGGCGGCAAGGTGTAACTCGGAATTTCCTTGATAATGTCTGCGTACCTATCTATATATTTGTTCATTCAACTATGGCGATTAAACCCTCGCTGAACTTTTACGAAACGTGTGTCGCATCGGAGGCGGAAACTCTATCCCTGGAAGGCGACTCGCCCCGGACGGTCGCGAGGGCTAGGGGCGAGTTCCGTTTGGCCAAACAGGTCGTTTCGTTGCAGTGCGCAACATCGTAAATTCGATTCTGAGTATTGTGTTCGAGCAGCAGAGTAAGCGGTTTGGATTTCATCAAGTATTCGGACTGGAACCTTTGTAATTCCTTATCAATGCATGATTTGAGGGTTGTCGTCACCATGCCTTTGGGGGTCAACGCTTCTCCAGCTACCACTTCGAAGCTTGCAAGGGTGTTCTACGACGAAAACTCACTAAACATGCCCGCGACAATCATCGCGGTCATTGGTAGGGCTAGAATAAATGAGATGCTACATATCACGCCAATAAGTAGGCGCCTACGCTATAGCCTAGCGAAATAATCCCTATACCCTGCTCGACACTACATAGGTCGCGTAAGGAGCGGAGGTTATAGCCAGAGATGAATGTTTAAAATTGATAGTAGTAGTTGTAAATACTAAAGGTTCTGATATTAACAATACCAGCTACGAATAATGCCTAGGATACAATTAGCCGGTTTGATATATACTGCACATGTAGAATCATTTACCAGGATTCGGCTGCATGATAAAAAGAACACCATCATATCCAGATAGAGGGCGCCTCGGCCTAATAATACAAACACAGCAGTATACGAATACAAGTGCCATTTAAGATGATAATTCCCACCCCTCAAAACATATGGTGTGTTTATTGACCATTTCCTGACATGTCTCTCTATGCCGTCTTTAATCACCTTCTAGCTCCACCTCCACCAGCTCATGAAACTACTCCGCCTCTCTGTTATAAGCTCTTCGATCAGCGCCCTCTCCTCCGGCTCAAACACATGCCTAACAATCTGCAAGACGCTCTTGTATATCGGATACCGCACCCCCCGCGCTCTGTGTGGCGTGGGCTTTGCCTCTGTCCATCCGACCACGCACTTGATCCCCCCGTCCGCACCGTGCCGCAACAAACTCTGCATGATGGAAGTGTGCACCTCACGCGCTCGCGGCGCTTCTGACATGTCCTCCTTGTACAGCCACGTGACATACTCGTACCATATCGACTTCCCGGTGCCTTGCCCGGTGTTGGGGTTGGCGCCGTGACGGAGGAGAAGGTTGATCATGTCGACAGATGGAAGGAGGCGCTTGAATCGTGCATCGGACCAGAGGGCACAGTGAAGAAGAGGAATGCCGGGCGATTCAAGACCGCGCGGGAGTTTTTGCTCGATGTATAGGCACATGTTCATGCGCACCATGATGCCCATAAAAGAGTTACCCCCGAGAATAAAGTCGGCCTTGCCTGTTTGCTGAGCGATGGTACGCTGTAGCTCGTCGAGGAGCTCCGTCTGCGGATGTCCAGTGCGCTGCTCCAGCTGCCGCGCGTAGAAGCAGAGGTCATCAAGTACGTACCACAGCTTCGAGTCGTTCCCCCAGGCACCGCCTCCTGACACGCACGCGGCCTTGATCTGCGTCAGAAGCCCGTGGCAGATGAATACGCCTGGATCAAACTCCTTGGTGAGGCGTTGGTTCAGACGCTTCTGAGTGTCCTCGAGCGCGAGAAAGTCTCGCACCGTGCGGTGCAAGAAGTCAACTTTATGCGCCGTCATGCCCTGCGCCGTCGTGGGAAGCTCGGACGGTGCGCAGATCTTGATGAGGTCCGGACAGCGTACGGTGATGCGCACCGCAGCCTGCTTGGACATGGCAACGCACTGCTCCGGCGTCCACGCTCGGGTTGGAGCGCTCAGCGCGTCGTGCGACTCGTCGCCGATGAACGAGTATACGACGACGTACATCGCCGAGCTGGCATGTAGAGCGACGTGCAGCATCTGCGCGGCCTGTTCATGGTATACATCCTCGACGGAGCTGAGCATACGCTCAAACAGCTCGTTGAGCGTCTTGGGCGTCTCGTTCAATCTGCGCCGGAGCTCCGTCGGCCGGTCTTCGTTGGACAGTCCGCGCAGCAGGCTCTCGACAGCGAGAAACACCCATATAAAAACACCCCGCGAGTCGTTTACCATTTCTTCAGCTAATGCCGCCAGCTCCTCACGATCACAACTCGACGCCGAGAAAGCCTCGCTGCGTTCGAACCGGTCGCGGATGTAGAGACGGATATCCCCCCTGTTCTCGTCATTCACGTACAGTTTGCGATGTGCCAGCCGCCCAAATGCCTGCTCAAAGGCGCGCCACGGCCGGCTGGATACGCACAGCTTGACATAGTTGAGGCTCGACAGCGCTTCCACGACGGATATGATATCGGACACGTGCCACGGTACCTTGTCCCCGCTGGACACGCCGGGCTCCCCGCGGTACTCGTCGAGGCCGTCGATGAAGAAGCAGAAGCGCGTCGACGGCCGCTGCTTGTGCAGCAGCTCAAAGGTCTGTAAAAGCTCGGCCTTTTCCCACTGGTAGTCTTGGGAGGACTCCCAGCGAGCAGGGCAGGCGGCTTGGATGGCGGACGGGCACTGACGGAAGATTTCGAACAGGAGGGAGCGGAGGAGGCCTTCTTGGGACTTTTGGAGCGGCGTGCCGGAAAACCAAAAGAAAAACATGGCGACGATGAGCTCCGTATCGCCCGCCCACTTCCGGAGCGACTGATGTGTGATGGAGTGGCCGCTGAGATGCTTCATCAGCGTCGACTTGCCAGACCCCGGGTCGCCCGAGACCCAGTACACACCCTCGTCCTGCATCTCCAGCCACTCGGCAAAATGCAGCCTTGACGCCCAAGCCCACTCAAACGTATTTTCGTGCGCCTGCGGAATCTCCTCGCGCCGGTACAGCATACCCTTGAAGCGCAGACTCTGCACGATGGCCTACTCGCGCTGGAGCAGCGCTGTCTGCTGCCCCCAGCTTAGTAGTCGTTCGCTTGTGCTTCTGAGGACGTCTTCGGTTGGGGGATTTGACAGAAGCGGACGAAAAGAGTCGGCGGCTCCGGCAATTGCGGCCTTGAGCTGCTTGAGCTCGGCCGCACGGTTGATTTCCAGACGTCTGTTCTGCTCGATGAGCGTGGCCATGGCGCTGCCGAAGCTTGCTTGCTGGTCGCTGAGACGTCAGCATATGCCAGCTACCAACACCACTTCAGTACAAACCTGACGTGAGCGAGCAGCAACTTGAAGAGCGTCTTTTGCAAGTCCATTAGCCGCTTTAGCTTCTTATCCGCCTCGGGCAGCTTCCAGGTGCCCATGATAATACTAGTCGACGCTCTCAACAAGCTCGAGCGGTCCTTTGACGCTTTGGTCCGAATATGCTCTTGCAGCTCCCTTGACAGCTGCTGACACTCGTCACCCAGCTCGCGGATCCTCTTCTCCGTGCTCGTCATCGTCATGCCGGCCGCCTGGGAGGACCGGCTACTCGAGGCGATTCGCTCCGAGGCGTTCTCCAGGTCGGAAGCAAGAGACAGCATCTCTTCTTGTTTTTCCGTGAAGCCTCCGACGGAGCTGCGGATCTGGTTGAGCTGCTTGTACACGGAGCGCGCCGAGGCGAGGAATTGCAGGATGTTGCCCGCGAGGGACACGGCGGTGAAAGGGTCCATGACTGTTGAGGCTAGGACAGAGGCGGTAACCCTTCACCCTCAATTAATATAGTTACTCAACGCATCAGAAATTTGACGTGTAACTGTTCTTGCCTTCAATACTGCTTCGCGGCAATCACCCGACGGGGCGGCTGATTAGGCGAGGTCACGCTAGTATGTAGAGTACATCGCTCCCTAACAAAACAATCACGGAAAGTCTCCAGTAAGCGGCCACCAACAGCTTCAAGTCTTGCGAGGGGCTTTTCAAGCCCTTTTTTTAACGAGAGTACTGAATCGTGACGGAGCAGCGAGGTGGCAGACTGCGGCTGACGCCTTGCTGCAAGGCAACGGTCATGTGATCTACGCAGACGACGACTGAGAAGTTTCCGAGTTGAAGCATATTGATTATTTAACTCAGGCCTTTACTTTATTTTATTATTTTATAAATGAATAATGCAAGCCGCCTCATGTCAATATGGGCTGTTTTAGTGTGGGTGCTGCCGCGTGCGAGCGAAACAGCCAGCCATTCTGAACGCTGGCGCGAGAAGCAACGAGGGTACTTTATTCAGCCTACAATCATCCGAATTCCACCAGAAGATTGTAGGGCAATGAAGCGAGATACTTTTGGTCCGATTTTATGTGTGAATACGTTTAAAGATAAAGAGGATGTGATTCGCAGCCTCGCCGTTAGCCAATACATATAGTGAAAAAGGACATCCTAAAACTCTTTCTAAAAGACAAGAGTAGAGTAACAATAAAAAGAGGAGAGATTGTTAAAAAGACGAGTGAGACGTTAAGTCTTGTATTGCACCCCTCTTTTGGCCGCGGCTAGAGCCTCGGCCCAATTGCGGCTGGCTTGCTCCGACGGCTAGATGTAACTCGGTGTCTCCCTGATAATTTCCTTACATCCCTACATTTATTTGAACTATGTTGATTTATCACCCTGGCTTAACTTTTGCGACACCCGTGTCGCATCGGAGGCGGAAACTTTACCCCGGAAACCTAATCTCCCTAGACGGTCGCAAGGGCTAGGGCCGAGTTCCGAGTTGAGACCCCTCAAAGGCTTGGGCTTCGGCCATACAGATCGTTCCGCTGTAGTGGGCAAAACTTGGATAACTTGCAGAGACTCGTCTCTTTAATTATAAAGCCGCATTAAAATGCTACTGCAATAGTCTAAGCTTCCATACCATTTGGATGTAAATGCTCTTTAGTTCTTAGTCAATGATATTATTCTGATTTTACTTGTTACACAAATCATCACATTATTAGAAAGATTTGTGCAAGAGATGATGAGTTCACCGTAGAAGCCACAGACATCAATAAAAGATAGCGCAGAGGCCGCATGGTTGCTAGCTAGGTCTGGCCGCTAGCTGGTTAGTCACTGGTTGGGTTGGTAGCACTGCGCCCACCCGATAATGTGCTTCACGCCTACTTCACCTGTATTGCTGCCGGTTTTAATGGACCGAGACCAGACAAACGTGGGAGATGTCAATATTGAGAATTTTGACATGGATTATCAACTTTGAGACGAGGAGAGATTAATCAAAACAAGTACCTCTACGCACTGGCACCAATGTGACTTTCCAAGCCAAACATCCAGTGGTGGATGTCCTCCCTCTGCCGCTGTCTCACCCTGGCAAATGAATAATTCTCCCTTTGCGTCATATCTGCACGAAGTTCTGTCCCAGGGCGAAAATGGAGGCAGATAGAGCTGTCCAAGTATAAATATAGCAGACAATTGCCCAGAAACCAGTCCAAATCTGCCAAGCCAACAACACACACACGATCTCCTTCTACACTTTCTTCAGCTCCAGCGCGTTACAACACGGTCGCAATTTTTTCAGAACACAAAACAACAATGCAGTATTCGGCAATTCTTCTGGCTGCCTTTGCCGCTGTCGCCTTGGCCATACCCGCCGAGGAACGACGAGGCAGCATTCTCGGGGGCCTTGTGGGCGGTGACCGCGTCGTTGGCGAGAATACTCCAGTCGGTAGCAACAGCAACACCAAACCTGCTGATGTCCTTGACCTCAACAAAATTCTGGGTGGCCTTTAACTGTATTATACGGATACTGCTGGCTGTTTGCTAGAGTCACCCTAGGGTTTTACGTCGGCTGCCCATGTTTGAATGGCGCTGAATATGGCGTTCTATATGCTCCTCTGCAGAGCAGGAATTTATTATGTCTGGTACGTTTCCGCCTCCACTCTCGCCTTTCAAACAGGGCTAATCGCAGCGTCTTGCAGCAACGGTATAATACGCTGAAATTTGACATACTCGGCGGCTTAGAGTTAGATTCAAGCAGAGCCACATATGAGTTTCTGCTGGACTACTCAGTTGGGACCTAGAATTGTAATAAAATAACTACTTTATCCTCCACCGTACTCCAATTCAGTGTGTTAGATGAGTGTTTTCCCTTTTGGCGCCGGTTGTGAGTGTTGAAGACAGTCACGCTGTATTGGCGGTAATTGTATTCAAGTAGAGAATCTGAAATGGCTAGCCGTTAATTTTGCAAGTCTTTACAGATAATGATCCTGAAGATTTTCATCTCGCGGTTAGGCAATGCGATGCTTCTTGTTTCATGGCTTCGCGAAGCTTGACATCGAATTTATCCAGCAATCCCTTTACCATCCCTTCACCCTGCAACCCAGGATCGTTCGTCAGTTGGCTAAATAGGTATTTCTTTATTTTCGCTATTATTCGACTGCACCTCTTAATGCGGGGTTTTTAGTTCTCGCATTTCACTTCTAGTGGATTTACGAAGTTGCCGAGTGGCCCAGTGAACACAGGCAGTTTGCAGCGGTTATTCTGAAATGTCTGTTATAGTGGCAGAGTAGACGTATTGCCAAGGAACCCAGCAGGTCAGTAGCCAAAACAGCGCAGGCCGCTCCCCTTTGCACGACTGATGCTCAATAACCTGCACCCGCGACACCCAATTCGGTTTTTACAATTACGCTCGACAGAACAAAGACTGGCACGTTGCATGAGCTCGAGCCCGACCAGGATGGCTTGTGTTACGGTGCAGGACAAAGACAATCAATTTTCTTGGTAACCAGCTTTTCAGAAAACTCAATCTAAGAAGTAGCGAGCAATAGAAGAAAGAGAAAGAGGCTGTCGCCAAAAAGAGCATGCACTGGTTTGTTTCTTTCTTGAATGAGTCTTTATCGCTGCTTTTACGATACTGTCAAAGCCATTTCAACAATGCACTGGAAAGCATCTTTGAGGTCTGCCAACAGGGCAAAGCTTTAGTAAAACCTCAATGGCAATGAAAACTATTTAAACTGTCCTCAACTCCCGTCTCAAACTATTTTCCTCAGTATCAACATTCTCAACACATCTTCCACACTTGCAACACCATCTTCCTCACCCCAGCAACTTCACCACCACCACCACCACCACCGCAACCATGTCCAACACCATGTCCCCTCTCGAGCAGACTCGCTGGTGCAACAACCAGCACGTCCTCATCAACGCCGCCATTGACGCCTCCGACTACAACAACGCCCTCCGTCTCATCGACATTGCGTTTGCCAAGGTGGTCGGCTGGCCCGGTTTCGAGTTTTGGCTCCCTTTTCTCTGGAGCAGCAAGGCTATTGCGCTCAACGGCCTCGGTCGCATCGCCGAGGCCGAGGAGGCCAAGACCAAGGCCCTGGAGTATCTTGATCGCGACTAAAGATCGTCACCGTGTTTGCCAATCTCTGGTCAGTAAGTTTTTGATTTCATGGGTTTATTAATAAGTATTTAGATCTTGGAGGAGGCATTGGCGTTGGCGTTGGCCTCGCTGGACGAGCAGTGTTTAATGAATTTTGGTTGTGTCTGACTATCTTCCCATTGCGTGATGTGAATGTGAATATGATTGACGTCGCGGACATGAAACGTTTATTTTTTTCCACAAGTACAGAATGGTTTTTCGAGTGATCATCTAAAGTATGCCTGAACAGGCTGGATACCAAGACTGTCTCGAGAGATAAAGGAGCGGCCATAAAGTCAGATCACGAGTATATTAGACCCAACACGTAAGATATAATGAATTAAGCGTTGAATCCAAAACGGATAGCCGCAAAGTAAGCAATAATGTAGAAATGCAGTAAACTAAACTCAGCGGGTATTGTTTACTCAAAGAACAGATTAAACTCAGTCGTCATGAAAAAAAAAAAAAACAGGCACACAAATCCGACCATGTATCCAACAGCATGCAGATTGGCCCCAAGCAGACAAAACGCCAAGCGCCACTCTCCAAGTACACAACTTTTAGCATGAATGCAGCAAGACGACAGCCGGTACAATCACGCCGCCTTGGTGCGGCGCACCTTTTTTGGACTGCCGTTGCTCGCTCCGCTGGCCGACCGTGAGCCGCCATCGCCATTGACGCGCATGCGCTCCAGCTTCTTGCCCAGGTTCGACACGCTGCCGCTGTTGCTCAGGGTAGCCTCTAGCGCAGGCGAGAAGTCGTCACGCTCCTCCAGAGGCTTGCGTTTCGTGGGGCTGCGACCTGCCAACTCGCGTTTGAGCACGGCATTTTCCCGGCGCAGGCGCTCGACCTCCTGAGACAGGTCCTCAACCAGAACGTTTTCCTTGTCGCATTCGTCATCCTCGCAGCCAGCATTCTCCAGACCGCGCTCGAGCAAGTCCACCTTGCGATCCCAGTGCTCTTCGCTGCGTTCCTGTTCCAGCGCGAGACTAGTCTTGAAGCGAGCCAGCTCCAGCATCAGGGTCTGCTCAAACTCGGCCGCGCACTCATCTCGAATGGCAGCCTCGAGATCAATCAGACGATCCTCCATGCTGAGGAGATGAGCCTCAGCGGTGAAGCGAGCCTCCATATGGGCATCAGCTTCAACACGCAGCTGGTCAATCTCGTCGCTGAGACGCGCAATCTCAAGCGCCGCAATTTCCATGGTGGTACGCTCGTCGGGTGTGTGGTTTCGATAGTTGCTGTTGCCGCCGCCAGGGATGAATGGACGCTGGTTGTGGTACTGAACAGGGCTGACAGAACGAGTACCGGTGCCTGTCGGCATTGGGCCGTTCGCGAGTATCGTAGCAGTGATGGAAGGAATACGTGGCACAGTGACTTCACGAGCAAGCGCGCTGTAGCGGAGAATCTGAGATGTCGCGTTGAAGTCGCCCGTTGGGTCAGCTGTAACAATCATAACACCCTTTTGAGGGTTGCGACGGGGCAGATGCGGGCTGGTGTGTGAAGGGAAAGAGTTGGAAAAGAGAAGCTCAGTGAGCTTGCACTGTCTGTATGGGACAACATTGGGCTACACAGATCAGCACTGATTAGACAAACACGATTCTTTGGTCTTACCTTGGTCGAAGTTCCCAGTTCGCTTTGAGTCTGCAGACACTGTCCAAGATACATGAGACTCTCATTAATCTTGCCAGCTTCGACTAGCGTAGCGCCCGCCGTCTTGGCCTCTCTCGCACGTTCACTGCCTGCCAGGTCGACGACAGTGAGCTTGCTGCCGCCCCAAGGGCCCGGGCGTCTGCCACCGTGACGCTTCTTGACTTCGAAGCAAAAGAAGCCGTGACTGCGGCTCGACACACTGTTGCTGCCGGTACCAGTAACACGGCGTTCCTGGAGACCAGCTTCCAGGACGAGCAGCGCATCCTTGACCGTGGTGCAGACGACCTTGCGCAGACCAGCGACGACTTTGCGATCGGGCGAGAGCTCTGTCGATTTGAAGAGAAGAGGACGACGACGGAATTCCTTCGTAGCGGCGTTCTTGGTCGCGGGTGTGAGAAGATCGTAGATGCGGTCGTTGTGAACCTCGTACATGGAGACGACGACCACGTATTCGGAGGAGGTGTCGCAGGGTACGAGAATACCGCTCACGTCGGGTTGTTTCGGGAGAGTGCTGGGCATGGGAGGGAGGTTTCGACGCGGCGCCGGGGACATGACGCTCGAGCTGTAATCGCCCTGGATGTTGTTAGCGTTGCTCTGGCTCTGGACAGCGGACTTGAAGCGTGCGGTGGCGGTGAGGGACATGTAGGCTGGATTGAGGCGCTGCGAGACGCTCTTGGGGGGCGAGGCGGGCTGCCAGAAACGGCACTAGGGCTCCGGCAGCCTCGACAGTCTTGGCAGAGGTGGTGATTCTGGAAATGAACATGGCAGGGCTCGTACAATCATGGGCGTGGCGGCGCGCGAGTTGGCGCGCGAGAACTGCGAGTGGTCGGCAAAGACTGTCTCGAGATACTGGGGAGCGGCCATGAGCGGCGACTCGGACGGGTCGCAGGCTTGCAGCGACTCGAGGACGGCAGGAAGGGAGGCGGCGTCGAGCATGCTGGGGCCGATGGAGCGAAAGACGACATCGACAGCGAGCTGGGTGAGACCGCGCTGCATCTTGGAGCCGAGAATCGTGTGTGTCTGTCTCATTAGCTTACTTCAACCAGATCATGCAGATGCACATACCTTTCCGGACCCAGTGACGCCTAGGGTCGCAACAACAGCGTCCGTACCCTCGCCTCCTTTTGGCGCGAGCACGCCCTCCACCATGCTCACAATCTCGGTGCTCCGAAAGACGTCGAGCTGCGAGGCCGTCTCCTCAAAGACCTGCGTGAAGCCGAAGCGCTCAATCGCGCGGCGACGATCGGACGGCGGGTTGAGCGTGATGTGACTGGGCTTGGTGCCTTCCTCCTCGGGCGCTTCCACCGTAAGGACTCGTTCGGTCTGCGCGGCGGCTGCCGTCGGTGGTGGACGCAGGCGAAGATAGACTTCGAAGAGGTTCTGCGACGTTTTGGGAGCGGGAGCGTCCATTGTGATGTATGCAGCCGTAGCCGTCGTTGGATGTACTGCTGTTGACGATTCTCGCAGAGGATGCAGAAAGGATATCGAATAATGCTAGATGGCGATGCTACGCAGAATCTGTTATCTGAGAGCCCGCTGTAATTTTATTTCATCGCTGCTAAACCTTGCACGGGACAAACGGTGGATTGGGCGTGAATAGGATTGTCTGTTTATTGCGCTACGCATTGGCCAAAAGCGGTAGTGCATGGTTGCCCAGCAACGCACCTCCAGGGTAGCAGTTGTTGAATTTCTCAACGAACATATTAGTGCAGCAATCCAAGCGAGCGATGAAAAATAAATTATTCAAAAAAGCGGTTGGCCAACTTGCGGTATCCTAGGCTCGTCGTGCTAACTTGCGCAGGGGTTTGGCGTTGTGGCTCCTGCATGTTACTGCCTTGACTGCAGCACACCGTTGCCGTTATTATGCTACTGAGACATCGATATGAGGCGACGAGACAGTTTAACGGGTCAGCACAAAGAAGCTTGGTAACAATGCATATGAATTTGTACTGAAGCCATGCAGTTGAAAGAATATATCCTTCTTCCTCAGTATCCAAGATCAAAAATAGAATAAATTATATGAAATCGTCTTCATGTACTCCGTACCAAGAATGCAGTACCAAATTCCCACCAGGAAGTCACTTCAAAGCCATTACATCCACTTTACTCAACATTGCCCTCCAGAATTGGCAGTCCCCTCAGCGCAGACTCATACGACGCACTGCAATAGATCTTACTTCGCAGCCTCTTCCCCCCCGTCGCTAGAGCCGCCTGCACCAACTTCACCTGCAACTCCGCCGTCGCCCTCCTGCTCTCCTCTGTAGGACCGCCGCCGCTGCCGCCGCCGCCTTCACGCTGCCGCTCGACCACGTACACCGTCTTCAGCTTGGGCATGTCGCGCAGCACCTCGACCAGCGCTGCGACATCACCACGCGCCAGCACTTCCGTCGCAAAGGACAGCGTGCGGGTGCGCTGCAGCGTCGGTGATTCCAGCGCCATCGCGAGCGTGTCGCAGGAGAGGCTGCGCAGGCGGCCCAGGCGAAGACGGACTTCGTTTCCCAAGATGAGTACCAAAAGTCTTGCGAGGGCGCGCGTCAGGACCTCTGTTGGCGCCGTGCCGTCGGTGAGCTCTTGAAATAGGTCATCCACGAGACTGAGCAGGCCGCTGGCGTCGCGCGGCGCCCGGGGGTTGAGGCTGAGGACTGGCTGGACGCTTCTGCCGAGGGAACTCATGGCCAACTTTATGAGGCGGTAATACTTGAAGCGCTTCGGCCACAGCTTCACTTCTTTTGGTCCATCTTGGCCCCAATGCACTAGACTTGTGTGAGTAATCTGACAGACCTTATATGCAGATGGGTAAGCAGAAACATCAAGCAAACTTACTTTTTGTAATGTCTTCAAGACTGACAGGCGTCTTCAAAAAGACGCGATCCCGCTTATTCGGCGCAAATCGCAGCTTTGCCCTCCCAAAAGTATACTTACGGTGCGCACCAAACGTCATGAGGTGCAGCTTGCGCTTCGCGCCTCTCCTCCTGATGAACAAGCCGCACCCGATCCTGTCGAGATCGGTAATATCCAGCACCGCGACCGCGTACCTGCGGTCTCGATGCGAAAAGGTCGTGTTGAGAGGGATCGGGCTCCAGTACCGCTTCGACTCTTCCGTGCACCAGGGGAGCCTGCAGCACCCTCTCTGAACGGCTCGCAGCAGGCCATGCGTCAGGCACGGGAACAGGGCGTGGCTCGGATCCCGCAGCAGGGCATTTCTGTCGTCCCGCGTCATGGCACCCGGGGGCGGCCGGCGGTCGCCGAGGACACTGGCGGTACCGCTAGCATACAATTCCGCAGCCAAGTCCAGCTCGGCCTCGATCGCGGTGCGATGCACGGGATCGGTAAGGAAAAAGTAAATGTAAGCCGCCTTGAGACGGATAAACTCAGGATCGATGAACAGCCAGTGGTCATCGGTGGGTGGCGTCTGGGCGACCACGGCCAGAGGGTAGTAGCCCTCGGCGGATTTGAATCTGGCCACGAGGTAAAAGAGCACTTCGAGACGATTTTCGTCAGGTTTATAGAAGAAGCAGTTGCGAGGACCCAGGCGCCTTAACAGTCGAGTCTCCATGTTGAAAGTTGGGAGGAGCTGTGAACGGGCTATAAGTGCGATGGTGTTTCATTAACGTAGATGCAAGGAATAGCTCAATGTTAAATGCAAGGAATTATTGAAATATATACTGCAACAGGTATTGGCCATGACAAGATGAACAGACAAACTAGTTGAAGTCTTTGTCACTGTACACTGTGGATGATTCGTGTCGCAGGGACACTCAATGGCAGGGCTTTGACACTAGCGCAAACAGTCAATGTATAGAACATCACTGCATCATGGGCTCCAGAGAGACCTTGTCTTTATCAAACAGGTATTAATAGTACCTGAAAACTACTGGATCACAATTTATTTAATCACGCTCTTCAGTCAGTCTCACTTGCTTACTGTCAATACTCTGGTTCAGTGCCCAGTGGCCATTCAAGACATTTATACACTGGGGCTATATCATGACAAATATCACAATCTGTTTTGAGAATATGATTAGAAACATCAAAGACAGCTCGGTGAATGAATTTTCTTTTGTTTTCTTTTCCTCGCTTCGCTCGACGTGGAGCTGTAAATATTGATCTGTAGCAAGCCGTGATTATGCACCAGAGCGAGTAAAAGAATTTCTGCTCAAAATGTGGCCAGCTGTTTCCCACTCTCTTACTATTTTCTTTTCTTTTTCTTTTCTTCCCTCGCTTCGCTCGATGTGGACCTGTAAACATTCATCTGTAGAAAGCCATCATCACGCACCAAGAACAATGAATGAACAGCAATGCCGATATCTGTCAATAGCAATTCCCTCTCCCTTTTCTGTTTCTTTTCCTTTCTTCCTCGCTTCGCTCGACGCCAAATACCAATTTTTACCAGAACACCACCCAGCATCCATACGAAACGCAGTCATGAATCCATAGCATCCGCCCCGACACAATTGCCCATCCTGCGGCTACAAGTAAACACTACACCAGCCCACGTCGAGCGAAGCGAGGAAAAAAAAAATTCATCTCAGACCTTCGCTGTCCAAATCCAACGCCGGCCTACCTGCCAACACAGACGCATAAAACGCACTGCAATGCATCATCCCCGCC
This sequence comes from Aphanocladium album, assembly GCA_029218145.1. Taxonomy (NCBI): domain Eukaryota; kingdom Fungi; phylum Ascomycota; class Sordariomycetes; order Hypocreales; genus Aphanocladium; species Aphanocladium album. The sequence continues at coordinate 78,562 of JARDXD010001566.1, forward strand.
ATCCTCGTCCCACCCTCCCTCTGCACGCCCACCACCAACAGCCGTTGCAGCGTCTCCATCTCGATTCTGCTTTCCTCCGTCGGGCTCGCCTCCGTCGCTGCTACATACACACTCGCCAGCCTCGGCAACTCAGCCAGCACGCGCGCCAGATCGTCCAGGGCGACATCGTATTCCAGCGCGTCCGCCGCAAAGCTCAGCGTCTGCACCGACTGCAGCCCCTCGCCGGCCAACACGTCCACGAGAACTCGGCACGATATCCCGCGCATGCCGACCAGCCGGACATCCTGGCAGCCTGCAAAGGCCACCGTCAAAAGCTGCGTCATGGCGCCCGGTTGGCACGCGTCCGAGGCGTAGTCGGGCAGGAGTTTGCGCAGATCAGCCGCGAAGCTTAGCAGACGCCGCGCTCGTCCCAGCACGTGCGGCGCAAACTCGGGCGTCGTCTCGGCGGCTCTGATCAGCGCCCCGGTGGACATGTCCTGGAGCGCCAGGGCTCGTCTCGTCGGCTTTGGCGGCTCGCAAGTGTCGCACAGCACTGGCGTTGTCAATCAGCACTCGTTAATACCACGCAAGACAACAATCATACTTACTTTGTAAAACACCATCATCCACCACCGACAAGCTCGGAAACACAGCCAGGCCTGCCACATCCAGCGGCCGCGCATCGTTGACCTCTCTTTGGCACACCAGCCTGCAGTACCCCGGCACGCTGACGACCTGCCTCCTCCACAGCCGCCCGTCGCTGAACCTGCCCACGACGCCGCAACGTATGCTATCCAGGTCTGTCACATCTACGACGACCGCCACGTACTTGGTCTCCTCCTGCCTCCCAAATCCTGTATTCAGCGCGACGTGCCTCCACCACTCCTTGGCCCTCCTCCTTCGCAACACCAGCCCACCTCGACCCCCCGTCCCGGTCCTGCCGGCTCTCGTGACGCAGTCGAGCAGCGTCCGGGCCGCGTATGGAAATTTCGCATGCAGGGGGTTTAGTAAATGTTCGATTTGCTCCATCGGCGTCATCGCGCCTGGTGGTTCCCGCAGCGGCTCCTCTTCCTCCTCCTCACCATCGTCGTCATTATTATTATTATTCCTGCCGTGGCGGTAGAGCAGCCGCGCGGCGTCGAGCTCGGCGTGCAAGCGGCACCGATGATCGACGTCGCGCCGGGAGAGCGCCTCGACGATGCGCCGCGTCTTGGCGAGGAGGGAGTCGAGCCGCGTGGGCTGCTGGACGATGGCGTAGCGGGAGACGACGGCGAGCGGGCGGTGGATGCCGTGGACTCTAACGGTGAGGTAGAATAGGGCCTCGCCCATCCAGGCAAAGGGTCCTTGGTGGACGAGCTGCTCGTTGACGTTTCCGCGCGCCGAGGCCATTCTTGAAAGCACACTGTAAACAAGCACAATATGATATGAATTCGAAGACCAAAGAGACGCATACAACCGCCTTTTATAAACATAATTGGGCTGTTGCATTGACCTGTCAGGTTACTTGGTCCTCGATGAGGCTCAGTTTCGTGTAAGTGGTATCGCGGGCGGTTATGCATGTAGCACGGCCTTGACACATAGATGGAAGCAAACCTAGCATAGAAGTGGACGAATTGATTCAACGTAGCACTTTGTGAAATATAATATACTCGAGACAAACAGTGTATAAATACAGCCTCGAGGCTGTTCATCATCGTTCTCATCCGTACACATAGATTCATTAGCCGCCGCCGACACCGTTCCTGAACCAGAGGCACATAACTCTCTAGCAGTAGTCACCCCACAATCATTGTGGTCTTCCCTTTTCTTCCTCTTTTTTCTTCTTTTTTTTCCTCGCTTCGCTCGACGTGGACCGTGGACTGAAATCGGTGTCCTTCAAAACACCGAGTGTCCCCGCTGCGCGAGGACACGCCGGTCTCCAACTCCCCCATCGAGCGAAGCGAGGAAAAAAGAAAGAGAAAAAACGAAAGAAGGAGGCGTAGAAGAGAGTTCGTCAGAGGTAACCAAGGGCCGAAATTGTAGTGCGTATCCTCGCGGCAGCGGGGATACCCGGTGACTACTTGGCTTCCGATGAAATTTCACAGCCGACGTCGAGCGAAGCGAGGATAAAAAGAGAAGAAAAAAAGCGAACATGAAAAAAAGGAAAGAAGTAACAAGATAATTAACGGGCTCAGATAGGAGAAATAAGTCGAGCAGTATTATGTGGTTCTTTGAATTCGTACAAGAAACGAGTCTGGGACTATTAAACATTCGAGCTCCATCCACACAAGAAGACTTTTTGTAGGTCGTCCAGTCAGAAACAGGAGTTATCTCCGTCGAAAATACAATTCATTCCAAAGAGAATGCGCACAAGAGAGTCAGCGAGGGCAATGTAAACAAATATATCATTCTCTTTTTAGTTGTCAAACACCCTCCGGGGGTTTTACCATAAAATAAAATAAAAAAAAACCAAGATTTTTCCACACTGGCAAGAAGAGTGAACACACAAATCTCTAGCAAAGCAGCACTCTTTTCGCACAAAGTCTCTATTTCCAAGAAGATTCTGCAAAAGACGACACGCACACACTTTGGTCTTTAAGAAACATGGTGGTAAAAAGCGGCCACTGGCCTTTGGTTGAGAGGCAATAGAACACAAGGAAAGAAGAAAAAGGTAAATAAGAAAAAAGAAAAAAGAGATGTTCGCTCTAGATTCGTCCATGCGAGGCCAGGGGTGACTATCTAACCAGAAAAGGTCACGCCGTCCTCGGTCGTTTTTGGGTTGCATTCTGCGTATTTCCGTCATACGTCAATATCATAGCTTTTCAAAATCATAGCTTTTAAGCAGGGGTGCGTTAAATTCGTAGCATGTTGACATCCGAGATGCTGCGGTGTCGCTTGTGTCCGCCGGTGGTGTGCTCGCCGGATGCCTTGCGCTTGGCCGAGGCATTCTCCAGCGGACTACGGGTCATGTCGCTCATGTGCTTCTTGTGGCGGCGGATCGGGGTGAGGGGGATGCCGGCCGTGTCGAAGCGGTCCGACTTGAGACCTTTGAGGGCAGTGTAGTTGTAGGGACCGCTAAAGGCGAGGGAGTCCTGGGTGGCCTGGTTGCTGAGGATGAGCTGCTGGTTGATCTGGTTGCGGCGGAAGGCGCCGACCGTCTCCGAGTTGAGATGGGAGAGGACCTCGATCTCGCTCGAGGCTGTGGTGGGACGGAGAGGCGTGGAGGAGGGCTGCCAGTTGCCGTTTTCATCTTCTTCGCCAGAGGAGCCGCCGTCGTCCCAGGTGATGAAGTCGCTAATGTCGAGGTTCTTTTCAGCGTCGTCCTCGTCGCCTTCTATGCTGGAGGAGCTGCCGTCGGCGTTGACGGCTTCGGTGGGAAAGGGAAAGAAGGCTTCAGCGGGGCCCATGGTCTGGGCGTTGACAAAGTCGCCAAAGGTGTTGGAGGAGAACATGGCGCTGAGCATCATGTTGGCCGAGTTGCTGAGGAGGGGCGAGGTTTGGTCTTCAATGGGCCAGGGAAAATTGAACTGCTCGGGGGAGAGGTCGAGCTGGTGGCGACGGTGGGGGGTAAAGATCATCATCTTGCGGGTGAGGGGGTTGAGGACGGCAATGGGCTTCTTGTCGGAGCGGTCGAGCTTGAAGCGGCCGACGCGGGGCTGGCCGCGCTGGTTCTTTACGGGCTCCGACTCGGAGTCGGTCATTTCACTGATGGCAACAGAGGGACGGCGAGATTTTCTGCGCACGGGGGGCTCTGGCGTGTCTTCTTCGGTAGTGTCACCATCAGCTGGGACTTGTTAGCATGGGTAGAGTATATACGGGTCCCGCCAGGCAGGACTCACTTTCATAGCCGTCGAGATCTTGGACGTCGGGAAAGGTGGGCGTCATGTCCATTTCCGACTTGATTTGCTTGGTGGGACTGGCGGAGGGAGTCTCATCATCGGAAAGGCGACGAATGATCTCTTCTGTTTCAGAGTCGTCATCATCGTCGTTGTCGTGGTGGTGGCCCGAGTAGTCCCAAAAGGTGCCCGAGTCGGAAGAGCCGTCATCGTGGTCGTTTTCAATCTCTTTGCGAAAAGCGGGGTCCAGAGAATTTTGCGAGACGAAAATGTCGGGGAAGAGATCAGCGTGGTCGTCATCCTCGGTGTCGGTCGAGTCGGAGTCGGATGAGGGGACGTCGAAGCGGACGTGGCGCTCGACGGCCGTGTCCGAGGTAAAGGCGCTGGCGTCGTTGTAAAAGTCTTGGTTGTCGCCGTCGGAGACGATGCCGGCCCAGCTGGTCTGGGAGGCTTCTTCAAAGTCAATGTTGCCGTCGACGGACATGTCGACTTCAATTTCAATTTCGAGTTCTTGATCCGAGCCATCATCATCGTCATCGTCGCCGTCTTGGTCTTCATCTTCATCTTGGATGACGTCGTCGGTGGGCGGTCGAGGAGAGGTCAGAGGTTCCTCTGTGCGGATATTCTCCTCCTCGACCGCATCGACATCGTCCTCGTCGTCGTCTTCAGAGTCGGTAATGTCTTCGACGGCAGAGTAGCCATCGTCGTCGGAGAGATCAAAGGAGGAGGCGGAGGTGGTGTCGGAGTCTCTGCGCTTGGAGCGCTTTGGGGTGGTGGTTTTTCTTTTGACGTTGCGAGACATGATGTGTGTAGTTGAGGGGTGGGGGAACTGTGTAAAACTTTTTTCTATCCGATCAATTGAAAAAGAGGAACGAAAGAAGGAAAGAGTAGAGAGAAGGAATGGTGGTTTCTATGTCGTGAGCAGGTGTGTCTTGTCTGCTTGTCGTGATGGATTCGTTTGGAGGTGAAAAATTTGATATACGGGAAAGCCCAGGCGTAACGGGCAGAGGTGGTGATTGCAAAAACTGATGAAACAGCACTTCGGAATGGCTAAGCAGCGGCTCAGCAGGGCGGAGCTGTTTGGAAAACGATTTATCGAGTAGAATAGTTGAATATCTCGGTGAACTGCTGGACTGCGAGCCGCGGCCAGGACGACAGCAACGGCTCGCAGTGGGCGATTTACAGCTCAGCGACGGCCCTAGGCATGGTGACTCGACAAACTGTTTTTGGGGGGGTGTGTGTGCAGGCTGTGTGCAAGATAGGACGACTTCGTTGTCTTTGGGATGGGATTTGAGGATGAGCTGGAAGAAGCAGCAAGAGGGGAAAAGGAAAAGAAGAAGAAAAAAAGGCGAGGCGGCGGGCGAGGATGGTGGAGGTGATGGACAAGGCATCCAAACTTTTCTGGTGGGGTGCAGCTGGTGGGCTACAGGGAGAGATTTAGTGGACAAACTAGCAGATTTGGTGAATGAGGTGCCTGTAGAGAGCATGTTATAGGGGATGAATCACCTGTAGAGAGCATGTTATAGTGGATAAATCACCTGTAGAGAGCCATGTCTGCAAGGTTGTAGTGGATAGATCGCCTGTAGAGAGCGTCATGGTGGACATGGTGGGTGCTGTGGATGTTGGCGGGCGTGGGTGGGCTGTCAGTGGACAATGAGGGGGTGATGGGCGTTGATGGCGTCTTCCTATTGGCTTGATGAGCACAGGCTAGCTACTTTGGGACAGAAGCATCGGAGCATGTACCTTTTCGCCCGGTGACCTGCAGCGGGGTACATACCGCCTCATCGTCACCGCTCTTTGCAGCTGTTGGGCTTCTTTCAGGGGTCAACATGAGGCTTACAGTGGATGCTTTGGCCTTTTTGGCGCTCCTCTTCCACTGTACGTACGTAGTACGCCGTAGTAGCCTGCATCTCTCCGTGCGGGGCCATACGCCCAACATTGGCTGCTCTACTGAAACACGCTTCCCAGCAGAGACATGCAGCTTGATGCCCTAACGCTCCCTCATTTCGCTTGTTTGCTTCTCAGATCGCTTCTTACGTCACCTCTCTATACCCTAATTTTTTCCATTCATTTTTATATGCCAAGATGTGGCCATTGAGTCAACCATCCCTATGACTCTTTTCACCCAGAAAAAAAAAAGAAAAAAAAAGAGTCACCCCACTTCAGTCCCTGGATTTGCTGCCCCACCATCTCACCAGCCACTGCGAATGGGGCCGGCTTCCGACCGGCCACACTCGACTGTAGTCAAGCTACACTACACTCGCATCCAAGCCACACCACACATGTGCCTATTCACAATGTCACATTCTGCATATCCAGACAGTAAACTGCACCCCTGAACCATCTGCCATCTACAGCATCATCATCAGCTCCTTGAATGCTATACCATCGCATTTCTCGACGACAAGTTTGCCTACGTGTTCCATCGCTCGTCACTTCACTCTGCCTTTTTGCTCCGCCCGCCCACTCCCAACCCAGCAACCACGCACCCCAGTCGCCTACCCGCTCTACCAGTACATTGTCCCTGGCAACCTGGTCCGCTTGACTTCCCTGCTCGTCTTGCGTAACCTGTACGAAATAATCCTAGTCATCCTCTAGCCCAGTCATAGCTCGACTCACCACGCATCCCGGTCAAACTAGTCAACGCTTCCACGCAGTCCTCCCTAAAATGTGTCACCGCCACGACTGCCTAGGGCTTTCACGACGCAGCCTGCACCGTGGCCACGCCGGAGCCGCGCCGTAATGGACATACGACAGGGCGTTGTGGCTACGTCTGGCGTTCCCAGTAGCTGCGGCGCCACTGGCACAAGTGTAAATATGCCAGATGGCCAAGTATACGCCGCCTAGAGCAACGCCAACTTGTCGCGTCCGGCAGTGTGACTAGCTGCGAGCGCTGCTGGCTGCGTGTCGCGCACAAATACAAACCTAAACTCTATTACAGGACATATGATAGCACTACTACCATGACAGCGGCCAACGAAGTCGCCACCTCGGATTGTAGTCATGACAGTGAGCTGGGATTCGATGTTATGTCGCCGCCCGAGCCAGCATCCACTGACAGGCATCTAAATAAGCGGCATCCAAACAATTCTGTGTAAAAGGCCGGTCAAGCTTATGCTAGTCAAGCTTTTCCGAATTTCTCCGATTCAAACCTGCCAGCTGTGTCAGTCAAATCGGAAGCTACCAACTCTCAGCCGCTGTCGGTTGCAGTCGCACCACACTCCCGCTTCCAGAGGCTGTCGCCCAAGAAAACTGTAATAACCATGGTAACAGTTCAGGCTCCATGCCACAAGTTCATGGTGACAGGTAGAATGTATCATAGTCAAACATTTTTGCGAATATTCTGTCAATGCAAAACTGCCAGCTTTGTCGCTGAAATGCAACGCGATGAAATCTCAGACGCTGTCGGTTGCAGTTGCACCGCACTCCCGCATACAGAAGCTGCTGCACAAGAAAACTGTAATAAGTTTAATAGCAGTTGAAGGTGCGTCCCATATATATATGATGACAAGTAGAATGTAAAATGCTCAAACGTCTTGCTCAATATTTTGCCATGCAAAACTGCCATCTTTGTCACTGAAATGCAAAGCGACGAGATCCAAGCCGCTGTCGCTTGCAGTTGCACAGGAAAAGTGCAAAAACTGCATCAGCAGCTCAAACTGTGTCCCCATCTACGGTGACAGGTGCGCCCGAAAGAAGCATGGCTGCCTGCGTCGCACCGGCACCTGTCCCGTTCTTCGTCACTCTCCATCAGGCAGCTCTGACAACTCCAACAAATGACAAAACGGACGAATAAGCGAAAGAAAAATGAGAGAGCATAACATGAACAATTCAACCTTGCGCCCGACGAGCCTTTCCTTTCTCTGTACTACACTCCATCACTGTCGGTGGCCTCGCCGACAGTGACGAGCATACCCAACTCGGCCCAACCCTCATCAAAAGAACCCTACATATAACCTCGATGATCTAGCAAATATCCAAAACCTATACATGGCACGTAGATACCAGCAATTGACCACATTTTCCCAAGTACCACACATACCCACACACCATGAGCAGAGCCAACCTTGGAACCAACTTCATCGGCCACAACGTTTTTGTCCCAGCCGACCAGTTGCCGCCCGGCTCCCAGGGAATCCTCTTCTACATTGTCGCGCGCTTCCGAAACAACCGCCCCTATCCCCTCGCCGTCCTCGCCCAGACCCCGCCGTCCGACAGGGACTGGAAAATTGTCGACAAGGCCTTCATCGTCGACGCCGCGCTCCGAATCCACCACCGCCTCTCTGACGCCGAAACCCGTACGGCTCTCGCCAAAGAGCTCGAAACAGCACACAGCTTCTACCAGAATGGCCGCGAGCCGCTGCTGCCCCCCGTCGGCCAGCCGGGCGTGACGCCGGCCCAGGACCGTGCCGCCATGCTCGCACATCCCACCTTTGCGCAGGCGGCGCGCGTGCTGCTGCACTGCGTGCCGAGCGGCGATGAAGATGGAGCCGAGCAGTTTTGGACGCCGGTGGCGCTGAACACCACGGTTACTCGGAACGGCTGCAGCGTCAAGGCAGTCGTCTTTGACATTACCGACCTCGACAGCATCGCGTGCGGCGTCGTCGGGATGGTGCCGGTGCCGGCTGGCTTTTTTGGCGATTTCACCCTCTACAACAGGGTACGCCAAGTTGTTTCGCTGCCGAGCTGGGAAGAGACGGTCACTGCGAATGAACATGAGGAAGACGGTGACCGTTCAGCCGCGGAGGTGACTAGCACGTTTCCCGACATTCCCGTCGTCAACGACGACATTCTTCAAAGTAAGTCTCTCAAAGAAACCGATTCATACATGTTACTTTGCTGAAATAATAGTGCTTTGGGGTGAGGCTGAAGTAACTACGGGCGTGGCCGCCTCCGACGAGACGCGAGCGGGCTCACCAGCGGAAGATCCCGTGTTTTCCTCGACGACCAGCGTTGACGCTGTCGCTGGTTCCCAGTCCTCCAATTTGGAGTAGATGAAAGACAGCTCTACTTACACCGAGTGAATCTTATTCTCGGCCTGCTTTCTTTTCTTTTCTTTTCATTTCTCTTTTCTTCTTTATCCTTTTGCTCCTCGCTTCGCTCGAGGTGGACCCTAAAAGTCCTTTGGCAGTACCTGGTGCGGCAGCCCGACGATATCCAACATCATCTTTCAGTAGCAAAGCCACAGCTAGCGTATCGTGTAAGCTGCAGCTTTACAGTAGACCTGCTTTGCTCTAGATTTGTAAGAATTTTCATGTCAAACATGTGATCGCAAGCACTTGTGTAGTTCGTGGGTGGTTTATTGCAGGCGAGACATGTCCGCCGCTGCGTCCACCAAAACACAAGTACCGGAGCGATTGAGCATATACTTTCGGTTACGATCCTTGCGAGTGACCGCACCGGAGGAAAATTATGGCAGCCAAAGGAATCCAAGAGTACATATTGTGGTGGTATTCGACCCTGAATTTGCTCGCTTGCGTGTTGGGGGGGAGGTGTTAGTCAGCAGGACGAGAATGTCCAGGCCATACTTATTGTCTCCAATACTCAGCTTCACTGAACCTGACATCGCTGGCAATGAAACAAACTGATCAACTTGGTCAGCTCGCAGTAGTTCGCTTCTACCCCTCTCGTGTCTAGTACTCCAGAGAAACATCATGACCCGCAGTCGCACATTTACAGGCTGCGGGACCTGTCGATCACGACATGTCAAGTGCGATGAAGAGCGGCCGGAATGCCGGGCGTGCAGGTTACGCGGCGTCCTCTGTGCCGGATATCAATCAGAGCTACAATGGAAGACGCAGGGGGACTCGACCTCGCCGCAGTCGAAGGAGGGTGATGGAGGAACTTCCCGCCAGCTCTTGCTCTCGGGTACGCGCTGAAGAAGACCCCTGAACAAAGCAGGGCAAACTAACTGTGGCAAGAAACGCAGCAAAAGGCCATGACCCAAGCTACGGTAGCCAGTCTGGGACAAATAGCTGTGGCCAAGGCAATTGATGGCTTGGAGATGGAGTATCCGACTGCGCACGCTGGCTCAGAACCCGGGCCCCTTCACTTTCGTTCACATGGCCCGTTTGGTGTCTTGTTCCCATCGCCAGAACGGGGGCAAGCAACAGCACCACCACCCGCTCTTTCACAGGATATCAGTTTTAACGATGCGACACACCGGCCAGCTCAAAAGGTCGACGCTGCGGTCCTTGAAAAGGCGCCCGAGCTCCTTCGGTATTTCAAGCAGAACGCCGTCCCCTTTTCGTACGCTGTGAGACGAACCTTTACGCCTTGTCTATGGGAGAACATACACTTGCCTGCCGCCGAGCGAGCGTATGCTCAAGTATTACTTCACGGCACATCGACTTGCACAGAGCTGTCGCTGCTGTATTCTGCCCTTGCCGTGAGCTGCTTTGAGATTGCGCGCACCGATAAATCTCCTGGATCCAGCTGGGGTGGTCTGGGGGCGCAGTACAAGGAGTCGGCTCGCCAGCACCTTGAACGCGCTCTTCAAGCCGAGATGGTCCCGCATATGCGCAACAAGTACAAGAGCCTACTCATGGCATTGCTATCCATGATACTACTAGAGGTATGACTTCCTTCAATGCCACTACGTTTGTAGTAACGAGTATTGAATGTGCATCGTTTAGATAAAGTATGCCGAGTACGATGAAGCGGAACACCTTCTCCTGGAAGCTGAATATCTTATCCGCACCCGCGGGCTGTCCAAACCGCAAAAGAAACTCCAAGTCCGCATTCTGCATCACGTCTACACATATCTACGTATTATGACTGAAAGCACTTGCGGTTGCCCAATGCGGAATATCCATCCCGTGCGGCCTACATCAATATCGAGTCTCGGCACAGCCGAGTCCCAGCAAAGGCTGCGAAGTTTCCGTTTAGCCAAAGAGAGCACAGAATCCGATATTTACATGAGAACTGTCAAGAACGACGCCGTGGCACACGATGATATACACCTCGAAGTGCTGGGACAGTGGAGGGCATCGCTGTTCCCGCACTTGTATGGCTTGCCAGAGGATCTCTTGGGCCTGCTCTCACAAGTAATCCGCCTAGCAAACGAGCAAGAGCTGATGCGACGCGACACTCCGATTGATGAAAGCACGGTAGCACACCTGGCTCGGCGTACTAAAACCCTTGAACACCGCATCCTATCATGGCAGCCGTCTCAGAAAGGCCAACCGGACCGCACGTCGTCTAGCCCTGAGACTGGCCCAGTCGCCTACGTTGATTCGTGCCTAGAAGGCGCATTCCACCAGGCCATCATTCTATTGTACTACCGGAGAGTACAGAATGTCAATGCCCTGATGTTACAAGATGTCGTGGGCAGAGTGTTGGCGTGTCTGTCCAAAGAATGCGGGCCGCACGAAGCTGCATCGTTACTTTGGCCAGCATTCCTCGCTGCGTGCGAAGCAGTTGACGTGGCATTTCAGGAGAAAATTCACGATTGGCTGAGGGCTATGGAAACTCAAACGTGCTTGCCACCATTTGGCGCAGTGCTGGATGTGGCGGCAAAGGTGTGGAGGCTCCGGGAGAAGCGGCAGGATTATACTCTAAGCTGGTTTGATGCGACGAGCACGGGAAGGGTCCCCATGATCGTCATATAAACCCTCCACAAGACTTGCGGGGCCCGGCGTCGTTATTCATCCTCGATCTGATGGTGCAGCCACGAATTTGGTCACAATGTATATTGGAACATGATTGTGCAAAAGCCTTGGTTGGTTCATTAAGCTGTCTGTTCATTGCCTCGTACTTGCCCTTGTCGCATATCAATTTCGGAGAAGAATGAAACGACATCTAATTACTTGACCAGGGAAAAACACGCACCGCGGACCAGCTCCTGTCTAGGTCATGGCAAAGAGTAATATGTGACTAGTATTTTGCCGGGCTAGCCGTCTTGCCAGCACTTGCAGCTTCGTCCAAAATGGCCGCCTCGAGTGCTTCATCCAAACTCGGGCCTTGCGGGGACCAATCGAGAAAGTCGCGGGCTCGGCCAGCAATTGTTTGGGCGTTCGTCCCCAGCAACACAGCCCCATGCGGCGTAATCGAGTCTGCATTCTCCGCATCAACCTCCTTAACAGACGCGGATGCAATAAGACCCTTCGCCGCGGCAAAGGCAGCCATTTTGTTGGAAATTTCAATAAAAGGCTGGACAGTATTAGCGATCAAATTCAGTTTCTGCGCGTGCCGTCATCGAAGACTTACTATTTTGCCTGCTTCTGCAAAATAAATGCCATCTGCATTCCAAAGTGGCTTTTCGCTGTTCTTTTTCTGCGCGGCGGCCACGAGCTTCAGGATCAGCTCGGCAATGTCTGAGACATGAACATGGCTCCAAGCGGCAAGACCCTTGCCCACGACAGGGCTATAGCCGTGCTGCAGAGTCGACCTGGCAAGGCTTGGAACTTGAATGCTGCGCTGATTGACGGGCCCAGTACCGTGGCCGTAGATCATGGGGCCATAGACGATGGCTGTTCGCACACGAGGCAGAGTGGTATGGAGCTGAGTTACGATTCGATCAACCACTCGCTTGGGCGAGTTGGCGATGATGTTGCGGAGCTCGGAAACATCATCAACATCGCTGTAGACCTTGGAGCCTGCGTTTCCATAGAAGTTTTTTGCAATTTCCGGACCAGCGAGGACACTTGCACCCGAAATCTGGATCCAGACTAATCCGTGGAGCATGAGTTTGGTTAGAAGAGTTCAGCATACAAGAGTTGGCTATAACGTTACCGGGATCGCTTCGAGTCGTTTTGGCGATACCATGGGAGATTGCCTCGGCGCTAGCGACATGATTCGAGCTGGCAAGGTCTGCAGCAGGTCAGCAGAAGGCGTAATGATGGAGAGGATGGGGCGAGGCGAGTCGTACGAAGTATCACGTCGGCGTCGGACGCCGCCTTCTCGATGCTGTCGATGGCATCCAAGCTGGCAACGAGCGGTACCACGTCTGGATAGCTGGCCGTAATTCGTGCAGCGCCAGACTCGTTTCGCGCAAGGACAGTGATTTGCGAAGTCTGCATGGCGTTGCTGAGGCGGTGAAGAACCTCCCCGCCAATATAGCCAGTGCCTCCAGTACTGTGAAGAGCGTCAGCAGCATACTCGTAATTCTTCGCGGGGCAGCAATATATTACAGGAAAATGCGGCTCATTTTTAAGTTTGTCAACTCGTATCAGTAGCCGGTTTGATTAAATTGATAGTGATGATGTTGTGAAAGGATCCAGGCTGGGGACTTTGAAACATTATATAGCCATTCGCAGCACTTTGGTGTCGTGCATATGATCGGGGACGCCTTCTCCATCATCGGGGAACCCTTCTTCATTATCGGGCAAGCCTTCTGCATCGTCGGGGAAACCTGCCTTTTCCAAGTGAATGCTTTATAATCTCTTTGCCGATGGCGGCAGTCTACTCGTGCCCGCCCCCACTTTTCTGGCCTGTTACAACAAGCAACCACCCACCAAAGTGGGTACTTATCACTAAAACAGACATATCACCAAATATATTATTTTAACATACCGCCTTCACTTACTCTTAAATATCTCAATAACTAGCCATTATGCCTAGAAAATATTTAGAAAAGGCCTTAAGTAAGGCTATAGAAGTATATAAT